>JANTCA010003924.1:0-10496 GCA_024741275.1 Chironex yamaguchii | reverse complement strand
TACAGAACAACATTAAACCTATAAGTAGCAATGTTGAGTCAATGGAATAGTAGATGCATCTTTCTTCGAATAACGACGAGATTCTTCTCCTTACAGCTGCCTTGTTTTCTGCGTAGCTTGTATTGAATTAACTGCTGATATTCTGAGAAAGCTCTCAAAATCGTGCATTATCAACAAGAAAAAGGGAAGTACTGCAACACATATAGCAAGAAAGCAGAGATTACGGAACAACATTTAACTGACAGCCAGAAATCACCAGCAAATTGAATCGTAGACGTCTTTGCTCAAACTACAATATAATTCTTCTTGTTACCGCTGCTTCCATTACTACGTAGCTTGCATTGATGTAACTAATGATGCCCTGAGAAAAACAAATATCATCGTATAGTATCAGTAAAGAAAATCAAAGATCACTAAGGCATCTAGCAAGAAAACATAGGTTACAGAACAACATTAAACCTATAAGCAGCACTGTTGAGCCAATGGCATCGTAGACTTCTTTCTTCCAACAACGATGAGGCTCTTCTTCTTACCGATGCCTCGTTTTCCACTTTGATGGCATTGAATTAGGTAATGATACACTGATAAAAGCAATGATCATCTTACGTTTGCCGTAACGAGAACGAGAGTAAACTGAAGCATCTTAAAGAAAAAACAGGTTAGAAAACAGCATGTAAGTGACAAGAAGTACAGCCTAGCAGCTGAAATTCTAGGCTCACTTCTTCAAACGACAATGAATTCTTCGTGTTACAACTGCTTTGTTTTCTACGTAGCCTGTATTGTAGAAACTATTGAACCCTGAGAAAAACAACGCTTATCCTGCAATGTCAGTATAGAAAACCAAAGAACACCAAGACATCCAGCAAGAAAACATAAATTACAGAACAACATTTAACTGACAGCCAGTCTTACAGTTTCTGTAAAGAATACGAAAGCACACCAACACAGCAAGGAAGAAAGCACAGATTACATAACAACATAAATCTGATAACAAGCCATGCCGAACAATTGTAGACGTCTTTGCCCAATCGACGATACAATTCATTTTGTTACAGCTGCTTCCATTACTACCTAGCTTGCATTGATGTAACTAATGATGCCCTGAGAAAAACAAGCATCATCGTATAGTATCAGTAAAGAAAAACAAAGTACACCAAGACATCTAGCAAGAAAATATAGGTTACAGAACAAAGTTAAACGTATAAGTAAGAATGCTAAGCAAATGGAATCGTAGACGTATCTCGTCTAACGACGATGAGATTCTTCGTCTTACAACTGCTTTATTTTTACCGTTGCTTATGATGAAACTTCAGTTTAGCACAATCAAACCTAAGCCGGTTGACAAAGCCTCAATGAAACAATAATGCACGTATGTTGTCTTTGAACTTACCTCCAACTGTAGCTCGAGGAACCAAAAATTGCTTCTGGATTTTGTGAGAGTAGATATGCCAATTAGGTCTTTTAAAGTAAGCTGTTTTAGTTGCCTAAACTTTTGCTTGCAGTTATGAAGTTCCTCCAGTTGTTCTTGGATTCTACAAATTTGAACCGTGCTTTCGCTTTTGCTGATATAAGTTGCTTTACTCAAGAAGCTTAGAAATTTGAGACAGAAACATTCAGTATACCCTGGTAACAAATTGGCGGGGATTATTAGAAGTGGTAGTCATTGGCTGCTATCTACAAAGATACAATAAGCATATGATCACGTGAGTTTGTCTACATCAATTAAAGGTCTGATTAAAGTCTTTCAGTCACAGTCTCGTTATCAAATTTCCAATGAAATCGTGACAGGCGAACTGTACATAAGAAATGTGAAGTAATCAGCCAAGACTTACGTATACTGGGACATGAGCTTTATCGCCAATAATGTATTAAGGATAATTAAACACTATTTATGTGTGTATTACGGTGCCAAAATTCACTTCTTGACCTTGAATATGTTGCACTTAAGCAGAGCTTCAGAAGTTTGGCAACTTGCATCTTGACGAACAGAGAAAGGCAGCAGCTTGTAGTTAATCAGCCACTGCTTCCTCTCGCATTTATGTCCACGAATTTAACTTAACCATATCCCTACACGGTATAATATTCATGTAAGGTTTTCATTTTCCGAACCATTCATTCACTTTTATCATATCTGCATTCAATGACTTTGCCGTCGAAATTTGGCTTTGTCTTAGCCTCCACTAATGTAAGAATATACATTTATTCTGTTATTTTTAACGATAAAAGGTGTGGGTTTTGAGATAGGATACCAGTCCTACCCTCTCTTTGCAAATTTTGTCGCAATTGGACATGGATAGCTTTGGATTGTGGGTTTTCCGTTTGATGCACCCTGCTTCTTCCATTCGCGAATTCTGGTGTGTTCCCCCCCTTCGATTCTGCCTAAACCTCCTGGCACCTTTGTATTATGACGTCCACCAGCCGGACCTATTATCCCCGACGTTTCAAGTTGATTAGGTTCAATTCTAAAGCTTGTTAACGCAGCCTTCATATGATGTTTGTAGAGCTTCTTTTGACATTCATGACTAATATTGAGACTATATCCAAACACTACTGGACCCTGACTGGACCTTTGTCTTTGATGTTTGCTGATTTTTAATGGTTTCTTTACTAAAGGTGAACAAATAAATGTTGAATTTTGTACGTCACCTTGGTCATATGCGTATTAATTAAAACGACATTTAGGTCTGAATTTGGCATATTAGGGCGACTTGGAATGTAAATTTGTGCTAAGTAACAGGTTTTAAAAACACATGGTTTGTTGCTGATGAATTTGTATTTTGATGATGCATTTCAGATCCCGTTTACACTGGAACGGATCCAAACTTATCCGTACCAAAACGAGCACAAATAGGCTTACCGTTTACACTAGAACGTATGGATCCTCTACCTGTAATAACAAGTACTAACTAAAGTTTTTAGCTAAACATTTGCTATGTAATTAACATTGTTACTGAACCATTAACTCCCTCCCATTTGATCTGGGGAAGAAGACTGATGTCACTTCCAGATGAGACCAAGCCGTTTGACAAGGAGGAAAAATTTGATATTCTAAGCGTTAGAGGTACTTAATGATCAAATTGTCTCATGTTTGGAGACGAGAGTACATAACTGATCTCCGAGAACACCATAGAATAAAGGAAGGTGGGAAAAGGAAAATCAGTTTAGAGGATATCGTTACGCTACAAGAAGACAATGTCAAGAGATCCCTTTGGAAGCTAGATAAGATAGAAAATGTTTTGGTTGGGAAAGATGGCTAGGTAAGAGGAGCTAAAGTTATTGTTTTATCTCGTGGTAAGTCAGAGTACTTATGAAAACCCGTACAGAAGTTATTTCCCTTTTAGATATGCGAGAAGAGAGGGGACTTTTAAGAGATGAGGCCACTGCAAAGAAAGTCTCGATGAAAGTCGAAAGTCGCATATCCGCCCGACTGCCATCTAATGGCTTCATGGCATCCGTTACATGCTCTTTCCAAGCCACGTACTTTGCAAGAACCAGCATTTTGTGGTGAAGGAGGTGAGAACAACTCAACAGACTAATATGATTTTATATCATTCTGACTATCGGTTTACTGCTGTATAACACTCAGCATTATCTACATCATAGACAATGACAATCTATTAAGAATACTAATGTGGCTATCGACCAAATTCTATATAAATCAATGAGCTGGGAAATGGACTTAAGGCCTTTTGAAATAAATACTCTAAGTTGATTTAGCTGCGTGATAGGTTCCATTTATCAGAATTTGATAATTTCACGATCAAAAAAATTTCTCTCCCACTTTGTACTTGTTAATAAACAAAATTAGTATGGAAGCGCGGGGTTCCCTTGGAGAAGCGAGGCCCCAGGCCATGTGCCACCACTGAGGCTGCGGTCTTCATGAATCTAAATTTCCTACAAGTACATGCAAAATGTTAATGGTGGCATTTCTGAACTGGATGGTGTGACTGCTACTGGTATTTGTTTTTATTGACTCAGTGATAACAGATTGGCTGGACCCTGCTGCTATTTAGAACATGCCAAGACCGAGACCTGTTAGTCTGATAAATAAAGCATGCAACCCGCTGTCTTGAGTCCTGGTGTAGATGGGCCATTACACTGCCATTGTTTGGATTATATTGGATTTGAACTGAAATTTGATTTTGAGCTTTTTGCCAAGGAATGAAAGCTAGGGTAGACCGATAAAAAGTACTCAATAATTGTTTATGCAGATATTTTACACGTATCAGAAGGTAACAAAATAAATTATCCGCTTTTCAAAGTGTAGGAGGGTAAAGGTCAGTTCTGAATAAGCTTTTCTTTACAATTTCAAGTTTTGGCTTGAAAAAAATCTTCTAAAAAGTCGGCTCATCAATGCAAACTGAATGACAGATCCCATCACTAAAAGGCTGAAACTGCAGATATTCTCTAAATTCTGTTCTTCGAAGAGCACATAACTCATCAGGTACTTTCATAAACTCTACTTAAATATCCTAAACATTTCTAGTCAGGTAATCAGCTCAAAACATCCAAAGAACTTGGTGTCACAACAGTCTCCATATTTTCAGCCTTCGACTTTCTTTGGTCACCTGACATGCTTACACAGTGTTTGAGGAAAAGACAGTAGCCTTTTTGTTTCCAGGCGCAGTTTCAAAACCAGTCATTTCTACTAACTATTAGACATTGTTCAATTCTATTATTGCTTTTCTAATCTCCTACATACCCTGTAAGCTTTGTTTCTCCCACAGAGATTCTAAAAGGTACCAACTTTTGTGCACATTTGTGTCTGCATTTTCAGCAGTCTATTCAGGGCTTAAGGTCGTCTTTTTTAAAACCACATTGTGATGAGCATAAGTTATACCACAAAACGCTATCCTAACCCAATCAGAAGACAGATCAGTGAACAGAAATTGGAACCTTAATATTTTGCACTTACGTAAAATTGACCTTCGAGGTTATTTATTTCAGAAATTTTATGGATTCTCGAGTAGAGGATAGTTTTAGAAAAGATTTAGCTTGAAAAAAGTGTAGGAGCAGTGTGGTTGCTTGTGGACATTTTTGGTGACAAATCGTGTCATGGAATTCCAAGCAAGATTTGCTGCTTTCTTGGTTAAAGAAAACTTCGTCTGCTGAGGCCGATTACAATATGTCAACTGAGTGAATTGAGCCGACTGAGACAACACCATATACAAGATCAGCACATCAGGTGATGAATTACGTAACAACTACAAACTGGAAAAGGAGGCAGAGCCCCGTAGTTTCCAGTTTTCTCCTAAATTTTCCTTCAACTTTGGGTGTTGCTTAGAAGAGACCATCCTGCGCCAAACAGATAATTTGAGTAAGACACTTCAAAATCATAGAGATTTCTAAATTTATCACACGGTTTTGACTGGTAACCAAGTGACAATAACGGTACATACCAAACCGATCATTTCATCATAAGAAATAGTGTAGTATAACGGTGCTAAGCTTCTTTGTGACAATTTTAAGTTAACAGAATTCTAAAGCCCCCAAAGCTAAGCCTTCCTTCATTTTTCTTCCTCATATTTAGAAAAAAAAGAAAGAAGTCAAAGTGGTGCTTCCGAAGGAGCGAAAAAGCGTCAGGCAATCAGCTTTAACATATTAAAACGAGCTCTTTCAACATCTTTTAAAGAATTGTTTTAACGTATGTTTTAAGATTTTCTGATTGAAAGGAAATACACCCTGTCACAATTTGCAGGATCCAGGCCCTTTAGGGTTTCAACTTGCTAGTCATATGTCTTTGAAGTACTTCCGACTTAGTTCACGCCAACCTTGAAATTAGTGAATTATTACACTCTTGCAGTAAAAGAAGTGGTCCGAATACGGGTACTAGTTCTATTACACACAATTGTGGGATAAAATTTTGCAATTTAAGTTACTGTTCTCGTAAATAGTGCATCAAAAAACACCTAAATAGTCAAAACATGCTTTCTTCCTCTGACTCGTAGACTTTGATAGCTTCTAAAAACGTTTTACCTGTCCTCATTTGCTTGAGCGAATTCCCGTGCAACTTAAGCTATATCGATGTCATCCATCTCTTCCTTGAATATTATAGAGATTTAACTTTATTTCTCTGAATACATGATCATGCAGCCCCTCCTAGAGTCAAATCTGGACTTTGAGATTTTGTAACATCGCTTTCAGTATCATCTTTTGCCCATTTCTTCACAGACAACTGCTTAAAGTAAGATTTCAAAGACTATAATTTAAGATATTATAATTTATGGGTTCGACTAGTCCGAAGTTATGGAATCATGAGGTTGATTTAAACTAATATGCCTTGGCTGCGTCGCATGCTGTCTAGCTAGCTTTCGTCTTGCACTCAAATAAACTGTTTTCAACATACCTAGCAAGTATTAAGTCTTTCACTTTTTACTGTATTGAGTGTAAGATGTATGACCTTTGTTACTGAAAAGTACCCTCCACTAGATACAGAGAGTAAAACCACTTGTTTACCAGAAGAATTATCTACATGGTGTTCCCAGTAAACACACATTTTAACGAAACTGTTTCAGAATGTCGGCATGTTTACAGCAAATGACTCTGAAGCAGCGTACCTTACGTGGGATTAATTTGTTCAGCATGATCAGGTAAGTTTCTTGTACACCCAGTACACTCCATGAAAAAAGATCCTGTACTGCAACAAGCCATACAAAAACTAAAAAGACACCGCCAATTGTGGTGTCAGAAAGAGACAAACGTTACCATTCACTGCAAAAGATACCTAGTTATTACCAAAGAATACATGATGTACCTAACTTGCAACTGATCTCTGCGAAAGAAGTCTCGTTTATCGGCACAGGAGTCATACCAGAGCAAGGGTACCGTGAAGCAAATAGAAGAAATGACCAATAACGGGTGCAAGAATAAGCCTATTACACTCCTTCATATTCCACATTGGTTGGAAAAAGTCATTACCTAATCACTTTTATTCAGCGAGTAAGCTCATGTTAACCTATAGGGTACGTTTTCTGAATGTACACAGAGCAGTCGGACAAACGCTACATTTCCTTGTCCTCTTGTGGTAACATGTCGTTTTCAAGTAATACCTTACATGTCTACACGATTTTATCTCGTATGTATGATTCAATACGAATAACGGTTGACCACATACTGGCAAGCGAGGCAGTTTGAGCTGGCTTTTTCAGTACGATCGAAGTTGTGGAGTGACTTCGGAGAGAAAGACGATGTTCAGAGTTCAGATTTGTGACAATTGCAAGAATTCGGTGCAAAAGTGTCACCGAGTTTTCCATCACATAGCATGTCTTAAAAGGAGCCACTCACAACCATTAAAGAAAGCATGGCAAAATTTCGGTAGCACATTGGAATTACTCTTATGAATCATGACAAACTTTTAACAGTTCTGAATTAAACGGAGACATTCCTCAAGTCATAATCATTGGTAAAAGTTAGTTTTGACTTGTATGAGATGTCAGCATTATCTGCAACTCGTATGTTCAGGCAAGTGAAAGTTAAGCATTTTCCTATTCAGTAGACAGTGGAGATTAGGAGTAAGAGAATGCTTTTGCAGACATTCTACTATTTAAATGGAAAAGGGGTCAGGCCACCACGAAACAGCTTTGAAACAATTGGAGGAACAACTACTTTTACTATTGAAGGAGTGGAAATCCTGTAATCGGGAAATACTTGTTTTTGCAAAGTAAATTAGCTTGGCTCTGATCAATAGTAACTTACTTTGAGAAAGATGGTAATTTAGTAAGTTAAAAGCGTAAGGTACATTAGCGCTAAAAAGCCAAAAAAATTATTATCACTACATGGAGGGGTAGGAGACTTCATTCCCTTGAAACGTCTCAGCGCAAACCAGTATCATTCGTAATTATAATAAGCATTCCCAGGCGAACACCAGGAAACCAGCAGTTGCTGTAAAGCAAGAGATGTAAACAGAAGTTTCTTAGTGGCTAATAGCAAAGACGTTGTACAAACGAAATATCTTTTCTCTTCCAAAAGTACCTTCCGGTAAAAAAAAGAATAGGGACGTAAAAAGGCTGTTTTCCTTTATATTTTGTCTTTAGGTTCAGCAAATCATGTTCACTACATGGAGGGTTATGCGCACTATAGAGAAAAAGCTAAAAACGAATGACATAAAAAAAAGTCAAGAAACAAAAGAAAATAATTTGTTCTCGATTTACATTACTTGTAGTCACAACCCTTCGATGACAACATTTGAGGGCTAAGAGTGATTCTAAAACAACTCCGAACACTTGAAACACATTCGATATGAAATATTCAGACAATGGACAAGTGATTCACAAAGCACATAAAACAAATAATCAATTTTTTCTTATTGGTCAATTTCTTCGTCATCGAGATCCTCATCGTCTTCGAATAAGGACTCGTCAACGGGAATCCCGTCCAAATCAACAGTACTCAAATCCGTTGTTGTTAGGTGTTTTTCGATGCTAACTGCGCATGCTTGGTCTAAGCCATCTACATCCGACGGCGCAAGTCCGTTAGCCTAAACGGTACGGGAGACGAAAGAAGAAGTGAAAGAATTGCAAGCAGTAAATAGTGTAGAACTCAAGATCATTCTCCTAGCTACACCGAATTTCGTCAATCAAAATTATCACCACCTTAAGTACGTAAATAGTTACTTTAACTATTACCATCCGCGTTCTTTTGTCACCGTTAAACCTTTGTAAGGACCGACAAAAAATTTTCTCTTCATTAAAGTCATTGCCATCAAAATAATACCACCGAAACTTTTTCGAAACAGCGCTATATCTTAAGTTAAGGGCTTGAGTCAAGTAGCACCAATTCGACCGACAAAACAAAACTTTTTAGTGATTAAAGTCAACAGCAATGCAGCGTTCACAAGTGCAAGAAAGATCGTTTCAGGTTGACTTATGGAGTAGACAACGGTGCAAATAGCACAAAAACTTGTGCAAGGACTTCTGTTGACGCTTAATCTTCCGTATTCATGACACCACGCTAAGAGGCACGACATTTAACCATCTAATTATTTGAAGTTGAAAAACAATAGTATTTCTTACCATTTCGTCGTTGTTTTCAGAAATAGATGACACTGGGGGTGCGTTCGCTGTTTCCCGGTCTTTTGCACACAGTGTCTTCATTCGAGTACCCGATCCGTCTGCTACTGATGCAGCTGCTGCTAAACCCTCTAATGTTAACGTAGCAACATTTGTCGATATCTCATCTACATCATCCTAACCAACAGAAAAAAATACTTAGTGAATGCCAAACGGTAATTAAAAGATACACTATAATTTGAATGTTATATGGCTTACATGTCTACAGCCACAACGGAACATCTCGTGCAGGTTAATGAAAAATGTGCAACTAGCAAAATTACTAAACAGAACAAGATCAAAAGGAACACCCCGCTCATAAGTCTCAATTAATAAAACCGCGTAAAGTTCGCAAGAACCACTAAAGCTTTTTGTAAGAAAGCAATAATAGAGCATTTGCTAGTAAGAATAAACAAACTCCTACACTTTCCTATATCAGATAAAACGTTTCATTTCCAATTTTATAAGTGTTTTGAAACCTTCCTTGTCACACCAGAGTCACCTGATATCTTACCTTCTTCCAATGACAGTAATAAGGTACCTGCCTTACCGTACGGAATCTACAATTGGCATCCTCTCCACAATGTTCGCCTACGTTCCTTATCATCTTTGGTTCAACAACTCATAACGTGCGGAAACGCATCCCATAGACTTAATGTATGGTTTCTTAAGACATTGATGATATTTCGCGTAAAGTCGAAAAATTATACTGCCTTTGTTAGCATACGCAGAAAAATCCAGTTGTAGCTACTGAAAAAGTCAATTGCTATGTCACAGGTCCAAAAATGTTCTGACCAATAAGCTAAATTGCAATATCGACCTGTCCCCAGATTTCTTGCTTCTCAAAGTCCGATTTAAATTACCGTAGCAAATGAACTATAAAGCAGTGCGAATGCTGAAAATTTAGTGGACTGCAAATTAAGAAGTACAAGACGACAAGAAATGCATCAATAACCTCTCTCTTATATAAATTAGGATCATCAGTAGCTTCTTCATCGTCTTCATCAGCAAGTTCAGGTTTAAAAAGAAACATTTCACGACCACTGATCTAAAGATGACAAAAAAAATTGTATGTTGTGAGTATACAAACAACATGACTAAGCAATATATAGTTATTACCACGAGAGCTATATTTGTTGTGGTGCACATAATGATTTCGTATTACTTAAACATCTACTTGTCGTATGCCCGTGCGATCTCAGGTAAGACTTCAATACAGCAGCAAAACATATAGCATATACATATACAAACATATATGTGCGGTAAGACTTTTCTTATACACATAAACAACAAAGTAGAAATCATGTCATTGTCATTGCCGATACCAAACTTGACAATAACGGACATAGTGCTGCTATTAATATATATATACATATATATTTGTCAAGAGTGGGCATTACCACAATAGCTGCACTAAGTGGGAGCCGACCGGGCTCGAACTTGCAATCC
>JANTCA010003923.1:0-10497 GCA_024741275.1 Chironex yamaguchii | reverse complement strand
AAAATGCTGGTAGCCCATGTTCATTTGTTGTGACCCGCCTACCAGTACAGAAAACGGCAATAAGAACAGCCAGACACTAAGTGTTGAAAATAAAATAAAAATAATAATTATAATAAAATGAAATCAGTTATATGCAATTTGAAATCAAACCTGTCGCTAACAAATCATTAACTATTACGAATATAACTATTTAATCATTATTTTGTTCTTTTCACATTTCAATGTAATACGATTGGCTGACGGCTTTTCAACATGGTCTTCAAACACAATTCTTCTATCTTCAGCAAATCCAATCGCCGACAATACTTTTCTTTTGATATTTGGCTGGAGAGCGGGTATCATTCCAAACTGGGAGGCAGCTGTCCCCATGACACTCAACAGCGCCATCCCTGTTGACTAGACTTTCACTGCTGTAGTAGAAAATGTAGCAAACATGCATGTTTATTGGTATTGACGTTCTTCTTTACTTTAAAAGTCATTCCCGCTCTTAAGGATATTTTAGTGTAACTAAAAATAATTCTCATAGATTTCTGTTGTTCAATATTTAAAAAATATACACGATTTTAACACTAAGCATCTTAAGGTCTAATTTTGGCTTGAAGTACGCAGCTTAAGAGCTGATCAAAATTTGATAAAGTTGTCATGTAGTTTAATACCTGTCTAGTTTAATAACTGTTCACTCTTTGCATGTTCTACTGCTTTTCAAGGCAGCCTGTTCTTCTGTTGCCTTTGTTTTGTGTTTTAAATTATCTAATTTGTTATGAATAGAAATTGAGATACGATTATAACCACCGGGGTCTCAAGACTGCAAATCTGACGCCTTTTCTACGCAATGGAAGAGGCTGAAAGACTAAATTGTTCACTCTGGTACACGATTTGTAGAGCGTACTATAGACTTGTTCCTGTTAATAACCATCATTAAATTCTTTTTGTTTTCGTTCTAAACGAGTCTTATATTTGTCAACCTCTATGGCCAGCTTTGCTATTGTTTGAAACATATTTAGTCGCCTTTTGTTTCCTCCAATCTATACTTACTAGTCTCCTAAATGCCTTTAATAATTTCAATTTCAACAATTTTACATAATTCAATGGACTAGTATTTACACATGCTTTTATCTTGAATAAAAATAATTGTCAAGTCTAAGCAAATCATCAGCACAATAGAAATCAAAGCGCACCTGTGGCAAACTCACACTCAAGTATTGCTCTTATGATACGACATTTGCTGTAACCTTGCTTATCTAACTTCTGTTTTTATAAAGTAAACATTTTATCAAAGATTTACTAACTGCCTTGGTTCCTGAGCAACATAGTCTAGAAGTTGCATTTCTGTTCTCATGTAACATCTCTAATACGACACAGCGGCGTGGCCCCTGTAACTATATTGGGTCACACCCAAATCTGAAATCCCGCCCCCCGAACAAAAAAACCCCACCAGCCGCCACTGATGGGTTATTCCAATCATGACACGACATACTCCATTCCATTAATGCCAATTGGTTCTCCTCATAATGGGATGATGGGCAGCACTCGCAAAACAATCGAATTTCCACTCGACCAAAGGCATCGTGGTAAAATTGTAGCGTCACTAACAAGTTCACACTCAACCGATTTGGATAATTCCGTTTATTCCTTTCACAAAGGAATTAACCGTGAGTTAATTATACTACCTATAAACCTAAACTGGTTGACATCTTCAAGGACTTTTTCTCGATCACGACATGCCACACTACATTTCTTTACATATTTTAAAGCAAGATGAACATGGCTGCTCACGTTTTAACTGTGTGCCAGCCCAAAATATTCAATTTTCTACCCTTAATTATAATAATCATAAAAAGGTTGATAGTACTGTGGTTTGACTGCTTTCATTCTTCACTGATGCCCAAACGTCTTCTGCAGGAGGTGCTGGAGGCAAGAACATGGTGACAATCTCAAGTGAAGAGCTCAAGTGCCGGTGAATTTCGAACTACTGCCGACAGTTCCACTGCGCAATTTCTTCTTAAATATATATATTTACTTTATCAAAGAAAATATACTGAGAATTGAAGCCTCCACTTTTAAACTTGACACATTGATAAAATACTTGCAACTGTTAATATTAGACGTTATCATAAATGAAATTGATTCTATGCAATTTGAAAACATGTTGATAGACGAATCATCAACCATTACTATGCCTACTGCAGCGAACAAACGCGGGAACTCTGTGGAAATACAATATCAGGCAACGGTCTTTCAAGTTTTTACAGAACAATTTTCTCTCTTTCGCAAGTCCACGTGCCAACTATAATCTTCTCTTTTATACTTGGCTGCCAATGTGGGTGGCACGATCTTTTTTTGGGTGAAGCCTGCCCTCACGGCACCCAGCATCATCCATGATCCTCTACACCTTCTGCATAGAATTCCTTCGACCTTTTCTTCCTAGGCAAATCATTCTTCTTTTGACCAGGATTTTAGCTTTATACATGCTCAGACAAAGTAAAATCCTTCAGAATCATGGTTATACTTCATTTTCATAGTCTTACTTTACGATACAATTTGCTACCTCCACAACGTTCCTGTTTTGGCATTTTTCTAAGCTAATCATTCTCAAATGCCTTTTAAGAAACCAAAAGGGTTGGCAATGGTGTATCCTAATTTCCACTTGATTTTGAAACATTTTTTAACTTTCGAGTTACACTTTGGAAGTATCAAGTACTTTTGTTAACCCTCTACTCAAATAAAAATGGCATCATATCAAATTAGTGACACTGTAAAACCATCAGAAATGACCTCCTCAGCCAGGGAGCCTAGCCTGTAGAGTTAAGACACTAATTCTTTGCCCAGCAAGGCACCAGCATGCTATCCGAGAGTTAAAATCAAAGAAGCAAGTCATATCAATTTATTTCACTTCCTTTCTTGTCTATGATCGTCCAGTTTCGATACATGTTTCATACAAAAAGGTTGCCATATACCTATACTTTTCTTCTTGACAATTCATACTATCAAGTGTGTCAGACAAGAATGGCTCTCAAGTTTGTCTGTTGCAAAAACACAAATTGTCGCAAATTAGCATGCCGAAAATTTTCAAGGCAACTTTGAAGTCTTGTACCACAAAAACTGTTCAAATTTGCTTCATGTGAATTCTTCTTTGAGTACCTCATTTACACAAAAAAATTAATGACAACAGAACTTGAAAGAGCTTATATTGAAAAGCCAGTGCCCAGCTTCCAACATGTGATACATTGAGAACAATATCATGCTGAAATCAATCTCAACATAACTTTTCACTGCTAATGCATCAAATGCTGAAATTGATAGTTCTGCTGATTCCCCTGGTAACTTCGGCAGACTCGCACCTTCTGCTTATATTATCCAGCCTTTGTCTACGGGTACAATATAACAAATCCAATGTCTTGCCAACCACACCAGTCTAAAATAATTTGCGCTGTGGAAGATCTCAATTAAAGTATAAGATGTTTGAAAAATTGAGACTTCTCATTACACCCAGTCTTTCCCGTCTACTTTCCATAGTTTCCACCATTGGAACCTAAGCAAAATATATGGCGATAACACCAGTTGTAGAAGTTATGCCAGGATTGCTAAAGGTTTCTAAGAATATCAAGCCACTTAACAATCTTGTCCCAAGGCTAAAAAAATATTATCCTCACATGTTTCCTCAGAAAATCAAATGTTCAAAAACCATAAATACACCCATTGTCAGAATATGATGTAAACCATTAATGTCACAATGGCATACCAAATTCCTACACCTTGTTCTCTAGCCAGCAAATTGTGATGATTCTCAAGACCAGGCATGTCTATCGGTACCTGCCAGCATACAGCGAGGAACAATAACATATTTGGCTACCTCGTTCACAAAAGGGTAAACCCTTGTAAAAATACTCTTTCAAAAATATGCAAGTTTACACCAAGGTAAACAGTTTACATTTGAGGTTTGTTTCAGTGAGTAGTCATCACCATAACATGATTATGTTTGCACGTAGTATACTCACACTGTCAACAACAATGGTTGTCTCTACTTCTGATAATTTTATTGGGATACACACAAACTGTTATTGACAAAAGCGTAAAATATGATGGGGATATGACCAATCCATCAATTGATTTAGAATGAAAGCACGCAAATTGGCCTACAGAAAATAACATAAATATATTCAATACCTACCAAATCCCAACATTGCATAATTGGCATATTCTTGACTAGAATAAACATTGAGAAAATACCAAGGTTTACCTCAGGACTGTAATTGTAGTTTTCCTTGGATGAATTATTTTCAAAAACACCAACTACTTTTGAAACTTGATTTTATTTTGGCATTTCATAAGCCAATATACATCACAAGATTACCAAATCACAAGATCACCAAACACTGTTAAAACCATAATCAGTTTGAAAAAAGTGCCACATAAAATAGGGTTTTTTCTAATATTCTGTGCGCAGCATTTTTTTAATCCTATAGTAGCTGACATATAAGACTTAAACAATTTAGCCCTTGCAAATAAATATTCAACTCCACTTTCGTCAATGCAACCTGAACAATATTTCAACATATATTCTATACATAACTGAGCACTTAACGTGACTAATTCTTTAAGCATGTTTAAGCAAAAGATAGTGGACATGCAATGGTAGTGTTCAGAAAAAAATCAATAAACCTTACATAAATTTTTCCAAAATAAACATCCAATTAATGCTTGTAGTTGTTCACTACTTTAAGAAATATTTGGAACATGAATGTGAGATATTTCTTTTTTGAAAAAAATCTATCCTTAAATAAAAATAAAAGTGTGTCCTAATAAAAACTAGACTTTCAAGGTTGCCAAATACAAATGCCATAAACATACACCATTGTCAAAAAGTATCTGCCATGCAGAGCAATTATATAAGACCAATGCAACTAGATCACATGTACTATTTCTGTTGCATGATAGATGTGCAAGCTCTCAGGATTTAAATCAAAGGATCCAATGAAAATTCTGCTTCATAAAGAAATACATGTTTGTATAAACACAATCAACAGGGAACCAAATCTGACTTGTTACCTGTAGATATGCTATTCCAGTAAAAAGATTTGGCAAAAGACTTGTGAAATTCTTGGCATTGCATATTGCAAACCAATAATATTCAACAACAAAATTAAACACTCGACTCCATTCTGATTGTTTTTAAAGTTTCACGTTCATCATGTTTCTAAACACTTTTTAATCAACAAAAATTTGGGCAAGTCAACTTTGCAAAAACACCCAAACAGACCATCTTTTTTAACTGACTTCTTCCTTGTCGATATCTTCCACTTAGAAAATGGACTAGTTTCAAGACTACAATCTGTCAGAGCAACAATCTTATCAATCACTAGCAAATTTAATTGAAAAGAAAATAAAAATACAGAGCAACTGAGATTGAGGATACCTATCTATTGTTGTAGCTATTTACCACAAGACCTTGACAACTAAACGGGTAGATTGCCATCCTAAGAGTATACTTTTTGAACTGTGCCATAGAGCCAGAAAAAAGAAGAACATATTTACAAAGAAATTGATCATATTTGAATCAATAGTCTACTAATCCTCAAGATTCAATAAGCTTGGCACAGCTTTTTCAGAGCTTCTAGAGTTAACATCCCCTCTTTAAAGCTATTCATATCCATCTATCTGTCCATCTACCTATCTGTCCATATCTCTATTTATTTATCTATCTATCTATCTGCCTGTCTATCTATTTACCTATCTATCTAACAATCTAAGTAAATATATAACCTGTCAAGAGCTCAATCATCCATGTTTATCAAATATATATAAACTTCAAGAAATAAACACTTAAAAAGTGTTTATAGTTTTTAGAAATGTGTTTATTTCTTAAAGTATACATATATACAGTTGTGAGTTGCAAGTAAGCACAGTACTGAGGGGAGTCTTCAGCCAACTGAGACCAAACTTGCAACCTTTAGACTCAAAAGCAATTACATATGTATGGTGAGAAAGATGAAATGAAGATGTACATGAAGAAGCGCAAGACAATTTAAAATCATATAAGTTGATGCATACATCAGGGGAGAACAAGACAATAAAGAGTAGCCAATGATGTGGAAGACCATTTGCAATGAGATCGCAGCAAGAAAACCAAAGACTAAGGCAACGATAGATTGCGAAGATTTAAAAATTGAAAATTGCAAGAATATACAAAGACTGATGAGAAGAAATGCTTTTGAATAGCAGAAGCAAAATTGCTAATGGCAGTGCAAAAAGAATACACAAGTTGACCAAATAATTATGATAGGTACAAATAACCCCAGAATTGGAAAAGAACAAAAGTGAGAACATTAGTAGATTTTCTCTCATGGAAGAAAATGAAAGATCACAAGGAAAGAAATCAAATAAATCAAAACAACTGAATGGGTTAAATATAAGTATACTCATAATAAGAATAACAATCAACAGATATATATATATAATGATAATACCAAATAACATGCACTGAACAACTACTAATAAAATGATAAATACATAAACATAACAAATAGCTTTAAAATGTCTGTAAGATTAATACACATTTTAATACGGCACTTCACACAAGTCTGATAATAATAAATCATGCCAAAGGGCTGGGAGCCAGTAAAATCATAAACCATAAAGGGTATTAAGGCCACTTGCAACATAAATATTTGCTATTCTGTCCTTATAGTGTGGGTTTTTTCATGATTTTGAACACTGATTCTGATGACATAATCCTGGTACACCAGCTTTGGGACTGATATGAGCTAGGTCAAAACTCCATATAATAACAGAGAACAAAACAAAAATAACAAATGTTACATGAACCAAAATTATACATAATAACAAGACAGAAGTACTCATAACACTGATGTTATCAATAAAGTATATAATAATAATGATGTCCCATAAAAAAGACATTTGTCCCATAGCTCCTAAAACAGTGAACTTTAATATCTTGAAAGTCTTCAGCCATTATCAGTGTAACATTAAATCATAATGTACAAAATAAAGAACCACTGCTCACAAACCATAATAAGTTGTGTATATTATATTATTGTATCCTGATTTGGTTGGATGAATGAATAATTTTAGTTCCAGCTCCAAGACTAACAAAAATAAGCATTTGAGGTGTAGAACACTAGTGCATGCCTCCTTAGAATTGTCAGTTGACACTAGGAAATCCCAAAGCAAAACCACAAAACAGGTATAAGCTACTTTTGAGCTGTACAATTAAAATGATATTGGCATAACCTTAGTCTGCAATCTAACATCTTCCTTAATGGCAGAGAGCAAATATGTAAAGAATTCATGTGTGTATATGTGAAATAAACACAATGAGGATGGCAAAATGGTCCACACCACATGAAGGGATGCCTTCTACAATTCCTTGCTCACTGTCGGCCCTTGACGTCATCACTCGTTTATCCAACACAACCATCACTTATAACATAACACAGAGACAACTAAGAACTGTACACTACCCATGACTAAGCTAGTGATTATCCAGTTTTCACTTTGCCAGTTTTGAAAGAAACTTGCAAATGTTTCCCCTCATAAAAATGTCCATTCATTCTTTGAATAGCATCAAATGCATCTTCATACTTCAAGAAGTTAACAAATGCAAACCCTTTGCATGGCTGATCAGCTTTGGTCAAGTCTCGCATTACTCTCACATTCAAGATGGCTCCAAATGGACTAAATAATTGATAAACATTAAACTCTTGGGTTGTTGGTGGCAAACCGTACACATAAACACACCATGGCACGGTGGATTTCCCTTGCTGATCTACTGGGCCAGGGGTGAATGGTCCAGTAGCTGGTAGAGGGGCTATAATATTTGTTGTTGGTGGCGCTATGGGATTGTATCTTATATTACCCCGAGCTGCAGGAAGCGTTATTCCCATTCCGGCTACCCCCATTTGTGCCATGGCATTCACCTGCGCATTCACATTTTTCACTGCAGGTGGAATGGCGTATTTGACAGTAAGCGGCTGTGAATCAAAGCTGTCGAGTTTCTTCCCATTCATCTGATCAATAGCAGCTTGTGCCTCTGATCTTTTGTCAAATCGAACAAATCCAACACCTTTGCTTGTGTTGTCAGCGTTATAGAGGACTTTGTGTGTGATCACGAGGCCAAACGGTTTAAAGATTTCAGCTAACTTGTCTTCGTCTATGTAAGCGGGAAGCCCACTAATATATAGATTTGCATTTTTGATATCAGCACTAGATGGCCTGGCAAAACTAACTCGAATCGTTTTACTTTCCACACGTAACTTATCCAGTTGTGAAATGGCTCGGGTCGAGTCGTCTGGATCCACATATTCCACAAAGGCATACCCAAGACTAAGGTTTGACGCATGATCTTTTACAAGTTTACAGTTCTTGACGGGTCCGATGGTACCAAAAAGCTTTTTTACATCATCCTGTGTGTATGACTGTGGTAGATAGTTAACAATTAGATTTTTCTTCTTGATCCAATCTGCTGCTGTTGGTTGGCCGCCATCTGTCGATGCTACAGTTGAAATTTGGCCTCCGTCGTCCATTTTCAACGCAGCTTCTGTGAAGGTATTTGATTCTCCCATATGTACGATATCCTGTCTGTAAAATTCCTCTGATTTTCTCTTTAGTATTCCACACTGGACGCCAGGAATTACCCTACCCTGCTTGCCATAAGTTACTTCGACTTCCCAAGTTCAAAAAAAAAAACCGCATGCGGGGGAAATAATCCCAGCATTCCATTAATGCCCACAGGGAGCTGGTAACCTTAATTTGCAAACACGTCGTTGTTCGTCGATTTAGCTCCTTCGGGCGATTTTAATGTACCGGTAGGCAATCTTTAGAGAAAGTCCTTTACCAATGATGTCCATTCTCAAAGGAGGGAGTTTAATACAAATATCAGATAACATTTTTTTCGTTAAACAATTTCATTAACTGTTTAAAGGAGTATTGTTTGACAACTAATTCTTCTTTCAAGCCGTAGCCCTCATCGGGACCGTAGACATCTGTCTCATACCATGCTGGTGAAGCCTAGTCTACATTGGCAAACCGTATCAAACTGTTTTTTGGAAACTTTAAGTTTGGCGAAGTTTGTCAAATTAACATAAAGTGGCGGGGGAAAGGAGTAGTCTCCCTCCAGTTAGTAACAAAGTGGAGAACGAAGAGAGGAGATGATGTTTGACTGATTCAGCAGCAATCATTGCAATAGCCATTCCAGCCCTTACCGTCGGCGAAACCAACGACAGCAACTTTCACGCAGAAGATCTTGGGTGCTAAATAGGCAGCAGTTTGGGGCCTATCATTGCCTGTTTCAAGAATTGAGGGCAACAGATGGAATACTCCTAAAGAACCCTTTAAGAATGGATGGATATCCATTCAACAAAATTTTGAATAAGGTAGCACCTATAATACAAAAGGAAGACACTCAAAATTTGTACAACTATTTCGTCTGCTTAGCAACAGCTAAGGAAATCAGACTTCCTTACCAGTGATCAAGAGTAACTTACAAAAATTGTCATTTTGTACTTGATGAGAATAAGAAACAACGTTTGATGACATCCCTTGACATGTGAATTGAATATCCATACCAAACAAATTATAAAGTTGCATAAAGATGTCTTTCTTTTATGCTACGTGATTCATAAGCAAGCCTACAGTACCTCTACTGGGTGCCAAGGTCAACCATCTCGGTCATTGTCCCAGAGGTGTACTAGGCTACCTATGAAGCCCTGAAGGATGCTTATTTACAGGTAACATTTATAGACCCAGTAAGTTTTAAAGAAATGGGCATGCATCCAAAAAGTTTTCAATCTCTATTCAATTCACATTTTGTTATTGAAATTCAAGAATACAAGACAGTGTAAAAAAATGTTCTGCATCACCAAAATGAAACTGAGCTTACCTATTTCGGACCCTCAAATGAATGTTCTAAACTATACAAAAAATCGAGTCAATGGCAACATAAAAAGCAAAATCTTTATAAACACATAACCTGATATTGAAATTATGCAAAATTTCTCCTGCTGATTCTGCCAGATAGTTGCGTTAATCGACAGAAATTCAACAAAAAAGAGACAACGTGACTTCCAATTTTTCTGAATCCTTGTTGCTTCTTACTTAAAACACACGGAGTCTTTTCTTTTATAATTTAACAAAATCATACGATTCTAACATGAGGAAAATATGAACCAATCATTTTAATACAAGTATTTACAAATTGCCGTCACATGCAGGGCATACGGTTGCCACATCTTCATTGCCTTGCATCAAATTACGGTTTTGGGAACAAAGTACAAACGAAGAACAAAACTGGAAGTAGGGAAACAACGGTGCCGAAAGATTGCGCGAAAAATCAACACCTGATTCCAAATCAGTGATACATTTTTTGATTAGCATACTTTGAACAGAACAAACATTTTGCAGGGAAAAATCTGACAGTGAGTCTGATATCTGCTGAGTCTTTACTGGGAAATTGCAAAGAGTAGGGGTAGCTATTCCATG
>JANTCA010003922.1:0-10498 GCA_024741275.1 Chironex yamaguchii | reverse complement strand
CATGTCTTACAAACTTAAAACAATAGTCGTGTTTATTAAATGTCTTACTAATCTTATATTGCTGAGGAATTTTGGTACTACAGAAAAAGTAGAATGCAACCCTGTGGTCTGCTTGAAGCCAACCGTCAGATAACTTTGGACATGCGATGACAAGTTGGCTTTATAGAAAGACAATGGTAAATCATGGAAAGTCGTTCCTGAATATGACTAGGAGTGAAAAAATTTGTCAATTCAGAAAATAATTGGATATAGAGGATCTTCTCTACTTTTCAATGGTGGGACAATGCCCATGGTGCCCCCAGCACCAGCAATCCAGAGAATTTTCAGATAAACGGGCATTTCTTAGGACCAAATGTAGGATCTGAATTATAGACCTGAATGAACCCCATCTGAGATATGTGAATTTTCTGTAGACTTTTCTCGAACAATTTAATATATTCTACATATTGAAAAGCCCTGAAATTGTACAAATGTTCTGTTTGTACAACGAGTCGCCTGCAAAACAAAGGATTTAAAGTTATCGTACGAAATGGAGAGTGACAATGGTTTCCATTTGGTCAGTTGTTTTACAGGATTTACTGCATTTCACAGAGATTACAACAAAATTGAGATTAAAACTGCTCTCTTTATGCTTTGATAAAGAGAGACGCAAAAGAAAAACGCAAGGAGGAGGTCTTTTAATAGTCTGTTCTCTTTGACAGACATTTCTGTGAATTTCTTTAAAACAGTTTATACTCTCGACACATCCATGCAAAAAGCGGCTTTCTGCAGCAGAGAAGGTCCGCTTAATAAGACAAGATAATAAAAAGCTGCCAAATTCTTCCAAACATTATTGGGGATCATTATTAGAGTCATATGGCCCTCGATGCTGTAAAGCTGTTGAGGTCAACAGAAGTCAAAGGTAATCCCGATGAGATACGAGCGCAATGTTTTTAGCGCAATGTCGCAAATTTTCGATGAGATTTTTATGTTTTGTACCACAAAAAGATTGTTCAATTATTTCTCTGCACAAAGTACTCACGATACAAGCATCGTAGATAAGAACAGTATGTTCGGTAGGGTTAATTCAACAGTATTTTTAGTACTGAGGTAATCAATTCTCCCTTCATGCAAGAAACACAAAATTAAGAGCAGCAGAGCATGCAAATTGTACATCAATTTAAGTTAAGCTAGATAAGTTTCAGCAAAAGAAAAGATCGGAAATACAATTACGATTTATTGAATTTCTTAGCACATACTTGTAACAAAGAAGCAACTTCGGGAAACATTATTCCTGTAGGACACACGTAGGACAGTTATTAAAAAGGATCCAAGCATATCTACGTCAAAACAATACCACTGCTGACCAAAATGCAATATAATGTGTAGAGAATTGATCATAATCTTCCTCACACTTTTGCAGAGCACTAGCATTGCTTTCTCCTAAAAATGCAGGGTCCTAAACATTCACAATTATTATGTAGTCTTCGGAACAATCTGAGCATGTGGTTTTTTTCTAACTGTATTGCCTGGTTAGTACAGGGTTCCTCAACAAGGTGCAACAAATTACGAAAATTGTAATTTAGAACTAATTATAAAGAACAACAGCATACCCCGGCAGAGATGAGCACCAAAAAGCGCCAAGAGAAAAACAATTATAATATTCCAGCACTCCATCAAAGATGAAGATGAAAAACATATGTGATCACAAGCGTAAGCCCTACAGGAGAAAAGACACAATAAATGTTAAAATTAAAGCGGAAAAATCTTTATAAAGCCACTAATACATAGTAAGGATTTACTTTTGAGCAAACGTGAATTTGTCATCCAAATATTCTCTTTTTTCCCAGGTCTGTCTTAAATCAACTGCAAAGAGACACAACAGTAATAATTAGCTACTGGTGGCTTGTGGTGGGAGTGGATGGAGGGGCAAAGCACTAATAATTACAGTATTATACTTTGGCAAAGCTCCTTTTATATACCCAGAGCTAATATAAATGACTTCATTTCACAGGTTTTCATTTCTATCAAGTAAGTTACGACTGTTGATCAAATGTGGACAACTTAAGAGACGTTGTAGATCAAAGGAATTGAAGACAAACTATAAGAATAAAGAAACGTTTCCAATTGCACGTATAAGTAATGAGGTTAGAGAGGACAATTTTTGCAATGCATAATACTCTGACAACCATAATAATATTATGCATCAACATGAACGGGACAAATATAAATTGAATTTGATAAAGGCCAGTTGTCTAAGAAATTACAAAGAACATAGTGAAATCTATGATCAAATTTAGAGTCAATTTTGGCAACCTAAGAAGATAATAAAGCAATCATTGGCTTTTAAATGTTTCTGGTCATTCCCAGCCTATCTGCAAACTTCTAAATAGTACGGCAAAGCATAATTCGCAGAAAGTCATCAAATAACAAATTTTCATAGCTTATATGCATTGTTTCTCCAGTGCTAACCTTTTTAAAGGTAAATGGAAGGAACAAAATTTGCGTGGCTAGCCAGAATGTCTCTTAGATAAGCTTTAAAATTTTATCCATGCATTCATCATATTGGTTAAAGCTTTCTACCTGAAAAATAAAAATATTGAAATCGAATATGGTTATGAGGTCTAGTTATATCGCAGCTCACAAAGTATTTGTAGCGCTGTAATCTTTCAGCAACTTTCCGTTCTAAAAAACTTTGAAAGCTTTGAACATTTCAAGCGGTTAGAAAGAGAATGTGTGCGTTACATTTATGTTCCGCCCCATTCTTAGAAAGTATTGCTTTTGCTGCACTTCGCTAATGACTGTTGTTGATCGTGGAGGAAAATTTCTGCGTAATCACCTGATTATATTAAAAGGCATGCCCAGACAAAGTTAAGAGGGGAAAAATTGAATTTGCCATGCCAGCTTAAGTTGCTTACAATTCACTGTGTTGAAGTTTGAGACAGGGTAGTTGGGTCTACCATTAATTTTGAAATTCAGTGGTCACCAAAGTGTAAACGTCTACTTTATAGGAGCTTTTGTAGAATACATATGCTTGAAGGTTAGTTTATGTATAAAACTTAAATTTATAATCGTAAAACACATTTTGAAACTTTTTAGTTGGCCATTCCATTGGGTGACAAATACCACGCGCCGCCACTGGATAAAGCTAACAGAAATTACGATATCACTTTTAGCTATTGTTGTCATCATTTCTTTTTTATTGAAAATATATAAAAGCACTCGTGCTTGTTGAGAGATTACAAATATCACTGACAAGCTAAAACAGAATTGAAACGAACTTTCCCCTTAAGCACCGTTGGGTTCCGGCCTTTGATGCCAAGGACTTTTACCTTGGCATGGCTCATAGGTTTCACTGTTGGTATTTGAGTCCTTAGGTGTGAGCAGATAAAGTGGCCAGGAAAGTGAAATACTTTTTATAAGTATATTTGGCAATCAACTGGTGGTAAAAAAAAAATTAAATCGGGTTTTTCTTCAGAAAGGAAGGTATAGACAAATAGTAAAATTTCTATAAGAACCATCTTTTTGTGGTACAAAACTTGAAAGTCGCCATGAAAATTTGCGACATTGCGATAGAAATATACTTTAAAGCGTTTTACGGCATAACTCTTCAGAGTATGAAACGTCAGAAAAAAGTATATGTATATGGCAACCTATTTATAACGAAACATGTAGCAAAACTAGCCAATCCTAGACAAGAGGGAGACAAAGAAAGAGAAAAGGAAGAAACAAAACATTATTCGAAGAGTCCAAGTTAAAAAGTCCTTCTGCCTACAGAGTACCAATTTTCTTATTTTAAAGAAGCTTTTAAGTATGTTTTTAGCGCAATGTCGCAAATTTTATAGGCAATTTATATGTTTTGTACCACAAAAAGATTGTTCAATTATTTCTCTGCACAAAATACTCGCAGTATAGAAGAGTATGCACGGTAAGGTTAATTTAACAGTATTTTTCTAGTACTGAGGTTGTCAATTCTCCAATACACTTAATTGAAAGGACGCTCTAGCTGTGCCAATTATACCAAAATTCTCATCCCCATAAATTTCGTGCATTTTCTAGTAAATATTGGCCTATGGCAGAACAGCATTTTCGCTTTGCAAGCGCGAGATGGGTGTTCTCTAGGAGGAATTGATGCTTGGCGTACAGTGCCTAGAACATGTTGTTTGATCCTGTCACCCAATCTTTGAGAAGTACGACTTAAATACCGAGCTTCACATCGGCACAAAAATTCATATACTACTAAGCTTTTTTGTGTGGTAGGTACACAATCCTTGTAAATGGATGGCAAGATCTTCCTAGTCGTGAGGACAATTCTTGGATTTACTGCAGAGAAAAACTTAACTACAGCTTTTTTAATGTGTTTCTATGCAGACGGAAACATTGCCCAGCCAAGGACGATTTAAGTATACAGGAAATCTTTGAGGCCCAAAAGATTTTTGGTTGCAAAATCAGTGATCTTTTCTCGAAGAATTCTAGAAACCACATCCTCTGGATACCCGTTTTCAAGGAGAATAGATTTTATTTTCCCTAGTTCCGAATTTAACTTAGATTTTGAACAGATACAATGTGCTCTATGAGCAGCGTTCTGATGAGGTTGATTTTCCTCTTTTTTGGACAAAAGGAATCCCAGCAAATTAATTATATTCAATTTTGCAAATGAAATATAAATTTAAATATAACATCTAAAATACTTAAGTAAGAGAAACAACAGTGAACTTAGAAACATAAAGAAAGCAGTTAAGATATTGGGTATCTTTGTTATGACTTCATTAAAGCTAATGTTCCTTGTTTTGGCGACCACATAAAATGGTTAAATGAAACATATTAGTGTAGAATAAGCTGGGACATTTTTGAACAGATAAATGCAAAATTCCAGAGGCTTTATTTGCTATTATTTGATCATTTGTAAGTGTCTTCAGGCTCTTATATACAGGAAACGAAATGGCTACAACTTTGCAGGATCTGTACTAAGATTTATTTGCTCCTATTGGTGTCAGTCCAAATAGAATTCTGCTAATTGAAACAAACCAAGAAGTGTTTTTCTAAGGATACTGATGATCACACGTTGAAATTGAAGAACAGCGTGGACCACCAGAGGAGGAGGAGCAAACGTTATAACTTCAAAGTACACTGAGCTTCGAGACGTTAGCAAAAAGAAGACAGCACTGTCACACACAGTTGCACATCAAAAGCATTTGGGTTGCTAGCAAAAATAGACATTTTTAGAAATGCTTAACCTTTTAGCTATGCATTAATTGGCATAACTCTAAGTCCAAAGCTCTACTCTTACAGCAGAACAAATCTTTGTCAGCACTGATAAGATGCATGTTCATCTGCAAGAGCTCTACTCAGAGGAAGAATTTCCGTATTTCTTTTATAAACAATCACATGTTTACCAGGTATAGAAGGACTCGATAAAGTGAGCAGTCCCAAGGGGAAGCAAACAATGCCAAGTAGCCTTGTAGACTTCGTGGCATACTCCTAAACTCATCCAACTAAATAGTTTCCGTGCAAAATTTTCTAAGGCAATGAATGTCATAAACCAAGCAATCAAGAACCGCTTTGATTAGAAAGATCTTATAAATCTCATCAACATAAACAAGGGCATGATTAGTGCAGCTAACAAAGAAGCTGTTAAGGATGTCAAGAACAAGTTGGCCTGAATCTCCGCCTTAATCAAGCTACCTACTTTTGACAGAAGACCTTCAAGATCTACCCATATACTTCCAAATCTATAATAATTACGTTACCATACCAATAAGAAAGGTACCAAAGATAGAAGCTATTTATTTGATCATCGCTTCAAAGGAATACTATAGAGTATGCCTGGCAGAGCTACACAAGTTGTCACAATTGTATTATCCTATTGCACTTTTATCTCCATGTGCAGAACGTACCTGTAACACAATGGGGTCTGTTAATTATTGTTTGAGGTCGAATGTGACACTCAACAGCCTAAATAACAGAATGTTTGCCAATTTACACAAATATCACATAAACGACATTTACCCGAGGGATAAAAAGAAGAGGTGCGAAAGTATTAAGGTTATGTTATATTTCTGTTCTGATATAGTACGAATTCTATTATATCCAATACCCTATCATAATTCTGATATTAGTCACTCAAAACGTACTCCTTTTGAGTACCTGCTCCCCACCGCCTCAAAATGATTTTGACACCCCTGTTGAAGAGAAGACCGACACCTTGTAGTCCTTCTTTCAATAGTATATCTCATGCTGCTATTCACACTTTATCTTCACTCTTTGGTTAACAGGCATTTACTTTAGTTTGAAAGCTCTTTCTGGTACAGTAATTGTAGCTAATACTTGGTTCGTATTTTTGTAGTGAAAAGAGATTTTCACAGGTGCTGACGAGTTCCCTAGTAGCTTACGTTCAAAATTTTATGCTACTTTTAACCTCGACTCCGTCTGTACTCCAGCAGAAGGATAACTGCTTGCCAGTTTGTTTAATAACATGGATGTGACCAAGGAAAAGAAGTTATCCTAAGGAAAGGTTGCGACTTTGAATGATGCTGTTGCAATGGCAAATGCTTTTTCCAATTCGGCGCCTCATTGACATTTTTAATCATAAACTTTGAGTCAAACCCTGATAGTAAGGAATTGCTATCACTCTCACGATCTTTTCGATAATGATTCAACTCTAAAAGACCTATGGTATAATTTATAATATTGGAGATTATTGCCACGATTATTGGAATATCTTATGTGATTATTGTTAAGTTCCTCTGCCAACATTTAAGTGTCAAACATCAGACGTTTCTGTTCACATGTTAAACATAACAGTCGTGAAGACTTCATTTAAAGCTTCAAAATGGATTAAGTACATATACTGCATGGTAGACCTACGTGACCTCAAGCTTTGTGGCTATCTAGTTGACTTGGTGACTTTGATATTAAAACTCAATTACTCGGCATGTTGTAACGATTTAGAGAATACTTACCATTTGAGATGCAAGGAAAATTTTCATTGATCGGTTCCCAGAAAATATATAAAATACGAAATACATTTGAAGTCCCTTAAGCATCCTTTTCTCGTGCAATGCGCTTTCTCACACATCCACCGAAAGTAAAGGAGTAGATCTAGTTCAAGGAATTGCCAAAAACTACAGTATAGGCGAACAAACAAAGACTTTGTAATATCAGGTATATGTTAAGTTAAAATCTAAGAGCTTTTCAAACAATTTTCCAATTTTCTGTAGCTACATTAACAGCTTCGACGCGGCAAATTATAGTATTTTGCAATAATTAAACTTGTGTTCTTGTCTACATGTCTTCCACTTAAGCATAATATTGAAACTATTGGGCATTTCTTTTATATCCCGATGTACATTCTCAAATGGATTTACCCAGGGTCAATGCTCCTTGTGTTATTTTCTTAATGACTACTGATAACAAAGACCATGTATTCATTCGTTTCGAGTGCAAATAAAGAAAAAGCTGAAAAATTTGACCTCTAAAGGACTCGAAGCCTAAAAAGTACTTTTTACTGAATGTATTCGTACAGGCTGTCCATCAATTGAGTAACCTTGATTTTTTTTATGCATTTCATTCTGAAATACAAAAGGTAGATATCATTCTTCCCCGTTCCAGCCTTTTCATGTTTCTACAGAATTGTTAATCACATGTTGTATCCTGTCATGGTGCAATTACGATTGTTTAAACTCCACTCTACTGATACTAAGTTGGCCTAATTAAATTTGCCTAACTAGCTAATATATATGCTTCGACGGAGACCCATTTGAAAATCAAATTTGTAGTCATGCAGATGTAAAATGACATAATACTTCAAGGAACAGTTGGTTTTACATTTGTTCACTGTGTCCTCCAACGAAGAATTTCTTTGTTTCATTCGATAAATTTACAAGAAAATCTGTTTCCCAGTAAGTATATCAACAAAACAGTGCAGTTTAGTTTAAATAACATGCCTTTTATTGATAGAACTTGTAAATTATATACACAGCACCATCTAGCCATGATCATCGACGCACTATGATGAACTGAGGGAACAACATTAACTGCATATGACGTTTTGCACGCAGCAAAAATGAAGCGCTCATTTTCTTAGTGATCTAGTGTAAACATATGACATCACTGTGATACGCTTGCAGCATCATATTTTGGACATAACACCGACGATTTAGCGTGCAAAACTGTCGCTGTTATTCTGCAAAATATGAATGATTTTAGTACGTCCACATATGGGCTATGTTTACGTTTACGTTAACTTTGACATTTGACTATTTCCTGTTTAATCGCAATTTCAATGGTATACCAAAAGGACGTTTTTAGAAACTGGACTGAGCAGTATATGTAAAGTATCAGAGACTTGACCACCCCTCGGAATTAAAGCTGGATCCAGTCCTGCGTTATGGTTTCGTGTCATGGAGCTTAACTGTACTCGGGAGAGGCTGATTCGCAGTAGAGGAAATCAGCATCCTCCCAATGATTTAAGTCTTAACACGTTTCCAGTTTGTTGAGAGTTTAAGGACAAAAGTTTTCGATCTTAACAATCCAAAATTTGTCTCTTCTAAGTCAGGACTCCTTGGAAGCGACCAAATGTCCGGCCTACTAAAATAACGTCCACGCAAGTATTTTGAATAAACCAACATTCGGGGTTATATTTGGAGTACCATACCAGCTACAAAAATCATAAAGACGTAAGCCAAGGTCAGTTTTCAACGGTGAAAGTGATGATGACAGTTCTGATGGATTGAAAAAAGGATACTGATAGGGATGTGAGAAAAACGAGCGCATGCAACCCATGAAACGGAATAGGGACACCTTTCCGTCAACGCAGGTAAGAATATAAAAGCAGGTCCAAGTCTGTTGGAAGAGAACCGTTCTTCAAATGTTAGGATAAGTAAACTGTTGTCCTGTTACAATCTAGATAATGCTTTTGTTTTACTTCTCGCTATCGAAGTGATGTGACAACATACAAACCGGCAATTACTATCACATGCAAAACGTATATGTTAAGAGATAGGTCCACAATAGGATTGCAGCCTATAAAACGGAATGGGATCCCTAAATCAACAGAAAATCGTTCGTTAATGATAAGGTTATATAAACGTCTTGCCCTCCACAACCTATGTAATGCTTTTGTTTTACTTCTCGCTATCAAAGTTATCTAACAACATGTAACCCAACAATTCCATCACAAACAAAGCACGAAAATTTTTCCTTATCGCAATCGCCGTTGTTTTGTCTTATTTTAATTGTTAAAGCATTCAAACTTTAAATATCTGGCTAAAGTCACTTTAAACAACGAGTGACTCATGCCAATGGAATTTGGTGCTGAAGTCACTGACACTAATCTATTAATTCTTGGATTCTTTGTGGTTCAGTTATCTATCCTGCTTTAACGATCATTGTTTCGAGTAGAGTTTATATGCTTCTTTCTGTTTATATCCTTCAAAAAGTTTGAAATTAACTTTGCAATAACTCTTGATTCAAAACTAAATATAACATTGTAAATATTTATGCAAAGACTATTCAAAACAACAAAAACCTTTGCTCGACTCAGCAAATTACTACAGTTGTATCGTTTGGTTCCTCCTCTGTTTTGCCATGCTGTGTATTTGTAACAGCATTTAAACTTTCGTATTTATTGCTTACAGTAATTACTTCTCGAAAAATCCAAACGTTAGAAAAATGGTAATGTGGCTTTTTGTCTGTCTATTCAAACATAAAGCATACCTGATAACGCCAGATAACATAAAAAACTAGTTCAGACGTGTCAACCAAAGTAAATGAAATCTATCTATGCTATTATCTACTGTGTTTAACAGACAGAAACTTTAACCACAACGCAACCTTCAGCTCTAGACAGAACTTATACAGTACACCGTCTAAAAGCATCGGCTGGTCGGAGGATCTTGCTTACGAAGGGATAAAAGAAACCTTATCTTTAAAACATCAACTGTAATAGAACGAGGAGTACAGTTTGATGTTCAAAAGAAAACATTAGTGCACAAGACTACAGTCAACAAACTCCTCAAAGCAGTTGTAAAATTGATTGAAAGTTAGGAACGGCAGAGGAAGCCCAAATAGTAAATGTGGAAATTTTGGTACTCCCTGGCTTTTGTAAAACCACGAATAAGTTCTTAAGTGCTCAACGAGTTTTCGTATTTGACGTAGAGCCAAATATCATCACAGTGTCAGCGATCACAAATAATTTGTTAGATGAAAGGACAATCTAGCTGTGCCAATTTAGGGGAAATTCAAAGTGCAGCTATTGTGGTAATACTCCACTCATGACAAATATATGAAAAGCACCGTGTCTGTTGAGATACTACATAAATCTGACACTGATGAAGGCTTCGGCCGAAACACAGAAAAAAAAAGAATTTGCCCTTACCCACCGCTGGGTTTTGACTCGTGATTCCAAGGACTTTTTAACGTTTCGAATTATTCTTCTTCAGAAAACAGTTTTCTGAAGAAGAATTATTCACGTTTAACTCGACATCCATCTCCTCTCTCTTTCTTAAAAAGTGTTTAT
>JANTCA010003921.1:0-31052 GCA_024741275.1 Chironex yamaguchii | reverse complement strand
GAAAACAATTCTTGAACTGACAGCAGAGAAAAACTTAACTTCAGCTTTTTTAATCTCTTTTTCTATGCGGGTAGAAACATTGCCTAGCCAAAAAAGTTTTAATTTTCAAGGCAAGTTTTTTACCACAAAAAAATCGTTTATTAGTACTGTTTTTTAATTTGCGGAAGTTCTATGATCATTTATGAATACTAATAAACTTTTTTTCTTATTACTCTTTAGTGCATTTAATTGGACAGTGCCATTTTGTTCATATTTACTTATGGTGATTCTTATTATTGGAACTATCATCTTGTATATGATTCCTATGCGCTATTTGTTATTAGCTTATGGTAAGTCCATCATGATTAGTCATCCTGGTATTCTAATTTTAACTATTTCCTGTTAATGTTGTTAATGTTCGTAGTCGTTTATATATAAATATGTATGTATGTATGTATGTATATATATAATAAGTAACAGTATCGGGCTGGGCCATTATACAATAAGGTCATACAGGTTGCGACCTAAAACCGCCCTCTCGGACAGTAAAACAGTAAAATGATCCATCCGCGAATTTTCGAGCTTGAAGATCGTAGTGATATGGCTGAGGTTTCGACAAAATTCTGTCACGTGAGACATTGTAGATCTTATTTGCAGAAATTGGAAGCTAGATTGATTGATTTAATGTCGGGTGATAATGTACGCATTAGGAATAAAGAAAGCAAGATTGCTCAATGTGTGTATTGCCATTACAATTGTTGTATTTAGAAAAAAAAAGCTTTCCTATGTACAGCAATATTGTTAGTATAAGTTTGGAAATTACGTCTTCCTTTCTCCCTTGGGCATACTTTGAAGTTTTATTCCTTTTTTACTTGTAGGAGTTAACAAATTTACAAAGAGAATACGAAAACCAAATGCCATCAGTAACAACGAAGCACTTGATTACTTGTCAAGAATTCCATCAGATACCGAAGTAGTAAGTGTGATCATTGAGTTATTTGCTGAGGCGGGGTCAGTTAATCATATTTGGTTCAGATAAACATATTTGGCTGAAATGATCGTATTTGGTTCAAATGATTTTTTAAATGTTAGTCTATTAAAGTCAGTTTAGTAAATCTCATTTAATTTTGTGATTTGTAAAAGTACATCCCGCTTGCGATTTTATGTGTTCTGTTCTTATCCATACTTGTACACCACGAGTATTGCAATTTTTTATTTTCGGTTATTTCATTTTAACAGAAGCAAAGACGATCACTAAAAGGCGATGTGATTTTACGATAGCAAAGAAAAAATCGTCAGTACAAATGGTATGCACTTTTTGTAAATTCAAGACTATTGTGCACCATATTGCCAGTACCTTGTTTCATTACGATTAGAGTCAGCATTTCCAGTCATAGCCTCGAAGACAAGTAATTAAAGGATGCTATTGGAGACTCTTACAGGTGTCTGTTGTGTTAATTCTACGCAACTGATAATTCTAAGGCATCTGCTACTGTAAATTCAACTTGTAGAGAACTGCCTCGTTGTGGACGTTAGAAAGAGGAGGCAGCTCTCAGTGGGATCTTTTGACCTCTTTTCGCGGACAGTAGTGTGACGGTTCAAGACTGATAGAGTCAGTCTTGTGATTTTTGTTCAAAACGGCATCTAATGGTAACCTTGGTCATAGATGCTCTCTTTTTCATTAACAAAATAGAGATAAATATTGAAACTTGCTATTTACGAAGTAATTAGCACCACCCGTATTTATCTTCCTCAACTTTTAGTTTCCTGTTTATTGAACATGTGTTACTATAAGTATAAGATTACTTTGTTATCCGGCCGGCTTATTCCTAGAATGTCCTAGTTTGTCATGGTAAAGAGGGACAAGCCCTCTCACTTTATTCGGTTTTCATATAGTGATGAGTAGCTTGGTTTGACATCACACTATGTTAATACTTCACTTCTTCAACAGTCTCGCTGTTGACAGAATCGGGATTTTAAATGATTTAAAACCGCTCTCGTCTTCGTGGTTAAAAGAATTGGATTCCTTGATACTCGGGTGATAAGTCTAATATTTCGAATATTTCGACGAAGTGTTCCGTTTTGTGAACCACATTTTGAGGAGTGGAAGTGAAGTTCATGATGACTAACGTCTAGTAACTAGTATATAGTAATAACTTTATACTATATGCTATATTTCATATACGTTTGTGAAACTCATGCTTGACATCATTGCCCCCGGGCAAACGTTGACATGCACGAATGACGGCGCAGAGCATCCCAACCCATCAAGGCAATACGGAAGCGGATTGACATTGTTAATTTTATTTATATTTTCGGAAATGATAGGTTTCCAAGAGGAGCTGGATTCCTCAGCGTTGCTGTGCATCGGATGTATAGTTTTGCCAAGAATCAATTTGAGCATTAGAAAGAAACACCTTCATGATTTATAGATAGAAGCCCAAAGCAGCGGTTGCCAATGATAGCCATCTACTTGGCACAAAACGGAGTTCCTGCTAGCAAGCAAAAGACTTGATCATTTCGGAATTATCATTAAGTGATGCACCATTAAGTAGGTGCCTTTGGGCATTCTGGGGAAAGTAGTATACAGCAAACTGTCCCACTGATAAAAACGGAAAATAGCAAATACCCCATTGTACTCAGTATTGGAGTGTTTCTTACTGATTTATTGTATAGAAGTAGCTTCTCTTACCAACCACAGCCAGCCAGTTCTCCAATTGTAGCATGACCAAGGTTTTAGGCAGTGAGTTTGCTTTATTATAATAGCAATCCGTAAACGGTGTATTAGCAAACACACCGTGTCGTCAGTATAGTAAAGGTGATATTGGGAAGAGTACCATGTATCCAGCCTTAAATTGCTTTCTTTGCCATTTGCGTATTTAGCATACGATTGATCGAGGCCAACCTTCGCAGGTTCGTATCATCTACTAATATTCAGAAGATTCGAGAACGTTGTTAGTCTTTGCTGTTATCACTAGAATCTATTCCTTGCTTTTACTCATCTTGTGACTCAAAGGCAAAAGAAACGAACTTTGGGTCATCCTTATGCAACGATGGTGCATGAAAGAACTTCCAATAGCCATCTGAGGATTAGGCCTAGTTTGTTTCATTTGCCACCTAGTCCTTTGATGCCTTAATGATCGTAAATCCTTTGTTTTTATCTTCATTATCGTTAGATTTTCTGAGCACACGATAACTACTTATTTCACTTGAAATTGATCAAGTTCACTTAGTGACCAGTTTTGGTCATTCGCACATTTTTCTACAAAACGTCAAGTGAGGGAAACAGCAACTTTCCTTCCACCTTGTAAAGTGTCACACATTACATTACTTGATCTATAAAAATAGCTCACTTCGTTTTATAGCCGTAAAACTTTATATCAAGTTCAGCATATATTATCAGCAAGCATATTATTTTTCCCAGAATTTTTTACTTGAGTTTTGTAGGGTATTATTATATTCTATGAAAGAGAGTCGCTCATTTTTAGTTTAAAGATTATAAATCTTAATGATAGTAATGGGTCGGAGCACGATATTACCAAAATACATTGCAACATTGTAGACGTCATATTGAGACCTGAGGGACATGAACTGCTCATACTATAATTTATCAAGAAATGTCTTTAATTTGATAGGCACAAATTAAGAATTTAAAACTTCAGCAAAATACAGTCAGTGTCATAAATGTATCTTGCGAGCGTAATGGTCAGAGCCTTGACATTCCGTCATAGATCTAATAAGCTGGACTAACCCGTGAAAGGGAAGGGAGTTTCGTGACCCACCTCTCAGGTATTCAAAACAATCTTCTATTTGTCCAACACCAGCATTGAATGTTGCTATGTCTCACTGTGTACCCTTTAGGGTAATAGATATTTTCACATGATAAAAACGAAGTAGTCATAACCAGCCATCACTTTCCTCAAGTGTGATGTAGGTAAAACACTGGCTTTATTGGTTCATTAGAGTTTCGTTCTTTGGACAGCAGAGATGAATTGTTTTTCGCTCGTCTTCAGGATAAAGTAGCTACCAGTATATCTTTTGTATTGAATAACACTTGCGCAATACAGGGTTTACTTGAAAACCTATTGTCTAGGAAAAAGCCTGTAGCATTTCCTTAAAATCATCTCAGAAATTATTTGCAATTTCGATGGTTGGAACGAAGAAATATCGAAAAGCAGTTACTTGTTACCTTACTTATAGCTGTTCGTAAGCATTGATGAGCTAGTTGAGACTCCTGTAAAGAAATGTGGCAAAATTGATGCAGTTTTGTAGCTTTCTTAGTTAAATTTCCTTCTACTAGCATGAAATAACTCCTAAGATAATATTTTAAATCCATACAATAACATTATTCTCTTAACAAGGTAGTTGTACCTTATTTCTGCTAACGAGATATTTGTTGATAATTCTGTTGTATTGTACCCGTAAATGTTTCCTGTGGAGAATGTTTATATTTTGAAGAAAGTAATCAATTAAATCATATTTGATTTACTTTTAAAGCATTGAGATACCATAAATATTTGAGTAATTAGTTTCCAGTTCCATATAAAGGCGAATATAATCTATGTGTTGTTTTATATGAAGTGTATCGAAATTTGACGAGTGTGTCATGGACTGATAATTGTTGACATCAGTTTGGTTTGCAGAAACTGAATGCACATGTTACAGGCCAGTAGTATTAAATCTGGTCCAGCCAAAATGCCTTTGGAACCAAATGTTTATGCCATTTGGTGGTGAAACTGGAATTTTCTATAATGTATTTTAATTTCAAAATACTTTAGCATTAGCCTTTTGTTGTCAACCACAAAAAAGGCCTTTGAAAATATATTCTGTCGATCTCTCTCATGCGCTATTCTTTTCCAGGCAACTCCGAGAATCCCGTTCAAATTATTTCTCGAATTCTTTCGTCCTTTTAGATAAATTCACTACTACTGTTACCTGTCTTCGCCCTCCCTTGCAAAGGTACTTCTGTCTCATTAAGGATGACAAGTTATCACTTCTATTAATAAAATAGAGCCATTCCCATTAAACAAAATTGTGTCATTGCCGTGATTTAACATCGAGCCGTTCAACAACGATTAACTTTAAATATTTATTAATTTTTCACATTTTTTTTCTCGACTTTTTTTATCCTCTATAAAGTGACATTTCGGTAACAACATACGTAAAAGGTTTTTTCCTCTAACATTCTTCAGAGTATAAGTCATCAGAAAGGCGATTAGGCAATAAATGTATTAGAATCTGTCCGCAGTAAACCAAGGAGACCTGGACTCTTTAGGCAGAAAGAGGTCGGTTGTCACTTGAACTCTTCCTATAATGCTTCCCCTTTTCATATTTTTTGGACTTCTTCATTTATTATTTCTGATTTTGATCCATAGTTTTGATCTATGTTTCTTATAAAAAGGTTGCCATATACTTACACTTTTTTTTCTGACGATGCATACTGTCTAGAGTGTCAGACGAAGAGAGCTTTTTTAAAAGCTTAAAGGCATGTTTAAAGAGCAATGTCGCAAATTTTAAAGGTGATCTTCACGTTGTTTACTACAAAAAGACTTAATAATTGTAAAGTAATCTACCTATACGAGCTAATGTTTGTAGGAAAAGGGTAGATGTATTTTGCATGATACCTGTCATCTTTGATGTAAACAACGCACGAATGAAGAGCTTAGTGGTTTAAGTTGTCACTCTTCGGTCCATTCCTTAATTGCCGCGCACAGTAACAAATTATCTAAAATACTTGGCTAACCTTAAAATATCAGATGATGGCTGTGGTGTTCAAAGATACATCAAAATTTAAACTGTTGTCAATATTCGTTCTTTATGGATGCGCCTCTGTATCATGGTGAGGTCAGGACAAGGCTGAGTTACTGGTGCAGTGTTAAGGGAGTCATCTGTAATAGTCTGCTAATAGGATTGTTGGAGATATAATGCTTTTTCTGCAAAGATCGTCCTGTCGACTATTGTAAAACATTGATTGATACTGCCATTTAGGTTAAAATATGGCATATGTGTATTTTGATGGAAGTGTATTCAGTAAGGGATTGTTTTTGTTTTAATTTGGGACTGATATTTTGCTACCTTTGAATATGATATTGAATTTATTTATGCATGAACGTCAACACGTCCAAATAGTCAAAAGTGACAACGTAAGTAATCTTTGGAGTATTTATTACTATTGTGAGTCATAGTATTGATGACGTGTAAAGTATTGTATTCAGGAGTGAAAGTTGTAAACAGGATTCAATTCTTGGTGGTGTAGCTACTGTAGTATGCATATGTACTCCAGTACTGGTGGTTAACCTCTTTTGTGTATTGTACATTGATTGTGAAGTGTTGCTGTGTGCTGTGTGCTATTTGGTTGCTGTAAAACTATATGTCTGGCTTACCAGCGTTGTTTGCATTCTACCAGATGAAAAATAGCAGCAAAAGCACTCACTTTCAAACAGCCTCTTTCTCAGGTGTAATTGTATTCGAGCCTCTTACATTCGACTTCAGGAATTCCGGGGATATATGATATCTTTGATATATGGCAGATATGCTTTTTGAGTTTGACGTAAAGATGTTAAATTTCAGTGTACTTTGAAATTTGCCGTCGTTATCGCTTTGGACGTCACCGCTTCTCGTAAGTACCGAGCAGATCGCCTTAGATTTTTCCGTATACTTATGCGTCATTTCTGCTTTCTAAGTCCTGCCTTGTCGTCTAAAGGTGGTAACGTAACGTTAACACACATCAACAGAGAATTGCTTTCTGATTAGCGAAGTTTCCATCTACTTCTGCCTTGTCTTACCCTAAAGGGAAATGAAGTTTAAAACGGTCCTAAACAGAAGTAAAGTTATGATTATGACAACAGTCATCATGCTTTGGCTTTTCCTGTTCAAAAGCATTGTAAGCTCATCAAAACTCTAGCCGTCTAATTGATACAAAATTATTCTAAATCCTTGAAATTCCGCCCTCTCGCCTTATAACCACCTTCAAATTAGGCCCGACACTTCAACAAGATTCTTGCTGAGCCCAACCCCTCGATAAACCCTTGATAAACATTGTATGTATTTGAACAAGTCCTCTTGAGGGCTTAGTGAAGTTATCGAGAGAAAGGACACGATTCTGTTCCATCTTCGAAGTCCCTAAAGTGTGGATGCGGCGTTTGTAAGTAGTGAGTCTATGGTGGTGGTCTCTAGCGTTGTGACGAACGACAGTGCACTTAAAGTCGGTTGTGATATCCTGGTCGGTCTGGCAAAAATGTGATGGTACGGATGTATCACGATGGTGGCTTATGTCGCCAAGGTGTTATGGAAATGCTCAGAAAATGAGCCCTTCGTTTCACCTACGTACATAACGTCACATTTAGTGCACTTGATGACGTACATGAAGTTCATCGTGGCATATTCACAGTTGTCGTAAATGTCAATTGTTTTCTTCTGTGATCGCTTGGTCCCAGTCCTACATGTCTATATATATCACCTATGCTATAGGCAGATCACGTTCATATTGCGCAGTGGACAATTAATGCGATTGTTAAGTAAAGAAATATACTCTTTTAAGTAGTTACCTTTATGGGCGACATCACCTTCCTTACTAATGCAAAAACACAATGATCATATGTGAAGAACAATGGTTGATGCACTTCCTGATAATCTGTGTTTTATGGGTTAGGCAAATGTCAGAAATTAATGCCCTTTTTGGTCATGAGTGGAAGACTTAGTACTATTGCTATTTTATAGAATACTTCGTTTCTGAGACAGTTTGGAGGCCAATGATTGGACACGCTTTCGATTCTCTGTATCCAATCAACTTCGCAAGAACAAGCAAGCCATGCGTATCTCTTCCCAGTAACAAAAGCAATTATGATGTGTGTATTTCCAGCTTCGTGATAATAGTGTGCCATAAGAAACTTCAATAGTTCCTGCCCCCTCTAAAAGTCCCAGAACCCAATATCGTTTTCAGAATACCTAAATGTGCTTCGTATTCCGTTTTACGTTTTCATGTTCCAGCTACCATATCCCAGTAAGATCAAGTATTCGTTAGTCTTGTTTCATCTCTTTCAATTATACCAGATTTTCCAGTGATTAATCCTTGACTGGTACGACTTTCAAAGAGCATTATTTTCTGAGGGAAACACGATTATTTTCCTATCCAGCTACATTAAGAGTTAAAATTCTTAACACAGGTTTTGGTTAAACCTGTCATTGTCACCAGTACTCGTAATTGCATCCCTCTCGTTCCCAATAACCTAGTAGATGTCCTATGACCTGGGTGTCTTACTTTCGAGCACGAGATTCAATGTTCTTATTTGATGCTGTTATCATCCGACTCAATAGTATATGCGATAGTAAGTAGTTCGGACTAGCTCCTTCCAACGCCCAATACTGTTACATGACGCTTATGCCAGTCCATTCTGGTAGTCCACCCAGGCACAAAAAATAATACACCCCAACTTCACGTGTGATATTTGTTCACCCATTGAACCGCTGCTGCATGAATTTCACTTTCAACCCTAAAAACCCTCACAGTTCCGTTTAGTTCTGAGGCCCTGACCGCAATCGCCAGTAACGATGCAAGTACTAACGTCTGTATGCAAGCAGTTTTTGGTGTAAGGCGGTTGACACGCCTAACCCCAGGCGGAACCACCTTATTCTATCTGGGTTCAAATTAGTTTTATGCCTCAGTTTACAAACCTAGAACATAAAGGTTAGCAACTACAGATCAACGAACTGGAATATGTAGTTTGCTCTATTTATGACACTTTTGAAGATGGTGATTTGTCACAAGTTTTCGGTCACGTTGAAAAGCTGGAATAGAAGATGACCCCTCGCTTCCAACCCCACCTCTTATTTTGCACTACCTCCCATTATACACAAAATAATATAGCGTAATTAAAATGTAAATACCATTTGAAGTCATGCTATGTATACAAACAGTAACGAAGATTATGTCACTGGTAACAAAAATATGTTGGAAGTTAGAAAGTAATGTCGTTATTGGAACTTACTGCATCTTCTACTTTGATGGTCTCTGAGCGCTTCCTCTCTGCGATTTGGACGCTGAAGGTAATTTGGAGTAATTTGATATTGCGAAAGCAAGAATCTCAATCAATCTCACATAAACATGTAAGCAGACGAGAAAAGCCTAATTTGGTCATTGTACATAGCATTTCTCGCTGTGGAATGTGAATTTAGGACAGTAATTCAATGTTAGACTAATTACATAATGACTCAATATCATCCACAGTGTTCACCAGAGCTAATTTAAATCAGAGGCTTTTTAAATGGCCCTTTAGCAGCCCACTTGAAAGCGACAAATGGATCAAAACACAAAGCATTTAGCGACTAATCAGATTAAGCTACTATGATTCACGAAAAATCTTTCAACTTATTGTTCTCCTGACATGCCTGAAAGCTTGAAGCTGTTGTCAGCTTTTGTCAGTCTCGCAGACCATGTGTCTTCCGAAAACAGGAAAGTAATGATATGACATCTGCTGGACATGAAATGCGGTGACAGGTTTCTGTCATTAATCATAGTGTCATATGCCTCCCTTCAAGTAGGTTTCATAGAGTATACCATTTGGTGTCAAATTGATAGTTGCTATTTACACTCCTCTAACTTGACTGTCTTAAGGTGTTGTCTTGGGTGGGGTGTTCTCATAATAATTGGTTCAACGGATTTTACGACATGGACCATACGATGAAGCCACAGACACTACAAGTAAGTTATTCTTAGGGACTTTTGTTACATGTAACGAGTTAGCGGCCTAATTTCTCGTGTACAGGACGTTTCATAGTGATTAGGCATTTGATAAAGAGGAGCAATGCGAGTTATCATTAATGCAGTCTTTAGCCTTTAATCTTATCTGCCGCTTTTAATCAAGTTAAATGTCATGCTTTTCTCGAGCCTAACTCGACATATGGCTTCACCAACAGAAAGTTACAACGTGAAATCTTGGCCAAAGTAGTGTTGTTTTGGTGGCAGTCCGTCTGCACGTGCCACTTCTTGATGAGTGGGAGGAGGGCAGAGGCGGAATACATCATATAATTTTAACGCTGACATATGATACTGTGCCATCATAAATTTGCATCATTCTTGTTTGCCGTTAGCAATGTTGTGTTTAAATAGTTTGTGTTATCCAACGTGAAGATGACTTCACGACGAGATGATGGTGGGTGCCAGACGTTGTCAGCCCTTTCTTTGCGGCAACTGCTGTAAAGCCGTAGAGCCAGGGGTCTTTAACCTCCCCAACGATTCTATAGGCGAAAACTTTTGATCACCGCATTCATTTAAATTGCAAATAAACAAAAGTTTCAAACCAAGGGCCTTCGCAGGTCGACGCTCGCTTATCAGTGGCTGTTTCAATGTTGAGTTCGTCGGACAGCCACTGTCAAGCAGAAACTTGCTTCCTTACGTCATGCTAATGACAAGCAAGTAATTTGAGTAATTTGTGTAGCAAAGCATGTTTAATTCAGGCATTCGGTCTTGGTATAATGGCTACTTGTTTCTTATGACTAATACGTAGTCTATTGAAAATTGTTATGCTTTACTAGCTAAACGAAGCCCTTGATTACTCAAGAAAGGCTTATTTACTTCTACATTTTTTTAGGGTAGACCCCTTTTTTGGAAGGCAGTACCAGCTCGCGTGGCACTCGTAAGACTGATTTTCTCCCCTCGCCCCTTTTTTATTCATGCTACTGTGGGTTCATTTGAGCAATGATGTTTGCACTAGTTTAGCTTGTTAATAATGATCACTTGTACAGTTTCATGAGTTTAGTCTTGTTGACAGCGTGAATATTGTAAGGAAAGAAGTAGTAGTTTTCATAGGATTACAAATTTACTTCAGCCACATAATGAGTGTTGATATCGTGGGCTGATAACAAAACCACAACCAGGAAATGTTGTGGCTTCTCATGGCAGTTTTACGTTAATTCCCATTATTGACGAGTCTGAGGGTTAAAAGAGCTTTAATCACTTGTTGTAGTGCACCCTCTATTACAGTAGAGTTTCATCTTTAAAACGAGGTAAGGTTAAGAGTGTCATTGGTTGCGTCATCAGTCCAATTTTGGTCTCCAATTCCTTTGAACAGTGATAACAGTGGGGACGCCCATTCTCCATTTCTAGACAATCTATTAGAATTAGTTTTGAAAATGACCTCTAGACGAAAGACCGAAAAGATTTGAAAATGATATAAGCCAGACGCTCATAGGCTTTATGTGAGATAGTCGTATGCTTTAAACCGACCATTGTAATTTCGTGTAGTATAGTGACTCGAAGGAGCTGTAGAAATTCTAAAAATCAGAGACAAAGTTACAAAAAATGTTATAAAATAAGGCTTGGTGTACTGGTGAGCAGATATCTATTGCCGTAATACCATGCCAGTCCAACAAGTCACAGAGAGCATCCTGCATGATTTGACCTTGTGTTTAATTTTGCTGTATTACTGTTTGTCTGTTAATAGGAATTCCGCGTAGATACAGGTAGTTGCCAATCTACTCTGCCGATATACTCTGCCGCGTATTAGCTGCCACGAGTCTCTTTTCCAGTAACGAGCGTCAATAGTGGTAACAGAATTTAATGATCTGCTACTTGTCGGTGCCCGTCCAATAGCCTGTTCAAAAAATGTGCAAATGTATGCAAAATTGCACTGATGAGAGCTATTGTAGTTGCGACACTATTGTATGCATGTGAAAGTTGGACACTGAGTAAAAGAGACGAACAACGGCTGAAGGCATTTGAAATGAAGAGTTACAGGAGGCTGCTGGGAATTACATGGAAAGAGAAAAAGACCAATAGGTGGGTACTGCAAGAAGTGGAAAGAATCTGCGGGCAAGAGCTGGAGAGCTTCGTTCACATGGTCAAAAGGAGGAAACTAAAATTCTACGGGCACGAAATGAGGAAGGGAGGAACAACAAAGGCTGTAATCCAAGGAGGCATGGAGGGACACAGAAGAAGAGGAAGACCTCAGAGCAATTGGCATGACAACTTAAAGGAATGGAGCGGAAAAAAACGGAGAATATCTCAATGAGAAGGTGATGCGAGCTTCTGTCGAAGACTGGGTGCACCCACGGTCGCAACGGCCACGGAGAAATGATGATAATGATGCTCACACACAATGCTGTTCCACTCTGATCATATGCCTCGGATAATGTTTTCCAATGTTACATTTGTTTATACTTCATGTTATATTAAAAGTTATTGTAGGCGGCTTTGGGACTTTTGACCTTACGTTTGTCCGCCTCAAACTCCAAGTGGAGACATCACTAAATAGGTGCCTACTTCCTCCCAGACGAAGAAACTACTCCTCAACTGTTCTCTTGACCCCTCATTGGCAACTACCCTGGGCTCAATTTCCAAGGTGCTAGTACCCATACAAGAGCCCGGTCCAAAGAAATGTGCAGTTTCATCCTTCCTCATAATTTCAGTAACTTTCTCCAATGTAACACTATGGTAAGTAACTATGAATAAATTGTACAAGTATACTAATGCTTTCAACGCGTGTGCAATTCCTAATTTTGTGTTTTGCATCGAATTATCGATTGCAAATTTTTGCAGTAGAAGAAAACTGAACATCAACTGTCACTTTATTTCAACTGTACTCCACATCTTTCGAAATTATTTCCATTAACAAACTGGAAGAGAGGGGAGCGGGTTAGTTCTGTCATTAATGACTACCTCAGAGGAATTTCACCTTCAACTTACTAGTGTTTAGTAAATAGAAGATGCTGTTACAAAACGTTTGGCATGTACAACTAGCGACAACAACACTGTTTCCTACCGCACTATTCGTTTAGTTCATTTATTGTGACAATAGCTGTTTGCAAGACAGCAATCACAATAAGAATTTGACCCGAGCTGGTTTTCACATGTATACACAATTGACGCGTAACGTTTTTAAAACTCCTTTACCGAACATTTATTGAATAGTGTCCGAAGTTAATTTACAAAGGGTATTTAAAGTACTCTTTAATCAATTTAATCTTTTGAGTATTTGGTGTCATTTACCTAGTTAAAATTTAGTAGCACTACAAAAAATACCTCTGCCTGTTTTTGTCACAGCAAAAGATATGGTATTAACAGGTCCTTCACTGAGAAAGTGTTGCCATTAACACTGACCTATATAAACTTCAACTGGCTTGAGCGAACTTTAACAGATAAAAAATAATTCAAAAACAAACTTGCGGCCCTCTAAAACACAAAGCACGAGGTTTGGGGGCAGCAACGTCTGAGAAATCAAATACACTGACAAGCCCATGTTTTTAAAGTTATTTGTTATTTTCCTCGTAAACAAAGCTTTGAACCACCACACTACAAGTGAGAAAAGGAGGACAAGAGACAAAGTATGTTTACCCCTAATTTTGTGATGCATAAAAAGGATTATATATATATAGTCTGAGGGTTACCAGGTCAAGCCCGGTCGGCTCCCACTTAGTGCAGCTATTGTTGTAATGCTCCACTCTTGACGAATAGATGAAAAGCACTGTGTCTGTTGAGGTACTACATACATCTGACACTGATGAAGGCTAAAGCCGAAACACAGAAAAATTAATGAATTTCCCCTTACCCACCGCTGGATTTCGTCTCGTAATATCAAGGACTTTGAATGTCCTTCACCAAACCTTTGCGCCGTGATGGCACGGAGGTGTATATATGTGGGGAAAATTCTAAGCAAAGGCCCTGTGCCCAAGAAAATTCCCAGTAACACTAAATAAACTCACTGATTTCTCTATTAAACTCTCTATTGCTTTATTAAATCACGGTGTGATAAAATATCCATATGACAAAGTCTTAAGTAAACAAGTAACTATTACACTCGTAAGACCAAGTGAATTTACAAGAGTCCAGATACGTATTTATACGTTTGTCTTAGTTACACAGAATTTTCTAGATTGTAAATTTTGCAACTTATAGATTTTCTTAGAATAATCACGATTATTTCTAATTTTATTTATTGCAACGCAAAAACTGCTGTCTAATGTGATCATGTCCAATTTCGTTGATTTGTTAGTAGCATTCCACATTATTCTCTAAAAGTCCGCTAAACGGGACTGTTTACATAATGACTTACCACATAAGCGTTACATACGTGTTCTTAAAACTGACGTAATTTACTTAAAACTCCAAGACTTACAACACATAAGAAATGACTAGAAGGTCCCAGAGGATTCTCTCAAGAAAGAGAGAGTTGATTTCTGACATATATGACACTGATGAATGCTTAAGCTGAAACATAAAAAGATTAATAAATTTCCCCCTGATTCACCTTGTAAAAAATTTTCCGCAAATTTGTGCATGGTTCAGTCAAGAAACGACAATCATCCTGATTTCTATTCTGCAATCGGACATACACACCCAGACTGACTACAGTCATAATCACAGCTTATCTACACATTTACAAATGAAGTGTTTCACGAAAATGAGGCTTACAACCAAAACGAAGTTACTCCTGTTCCAGCCGCTGGGCTTCGGCTATTGATACCGGCTTAAAGTATGGCACGGGACTCGATGAAAATGTAAATCAAGACAGAAAAGTATAAGTACCAACCCTCAAGTGATAACATTGCCCAAGGCATGGTCAGACAGAATTGAGAAATCATACGCAAATTTTCGTGTCAAGACTAGTCTCCTAAACCCATTAAGACTATTGTAAAACAAGGTCCGTCAGTTTGTAAATTACTATAATAAGGTCAAAAATAGAAGCTTTTTTCATCAGTATATAAAGTTTAAAACCATTATTAATCCAATATACAATGGAATAAGGGTAGGAAATCGGAAAACGTATCGTTTACTTGTCAAAACAGTTTGGAATATTTGAAGTTTATTATTTAGGGACATTAGCCCCGTTTTATAGACACAATCCGAAATTTACTTGTTTACAGTCATGTGTCTAAACTGTTGCATAGCAGTAGGCACTATTCAGGTTGACGATAACACTTCTATGAGTCACGTGGTCATTGTCAGGGTATTAAGCATTAGGATTTTCCAATGGTTTGAAATTGAAAGACGATGTTTCTTTTCTTAAATTCTATGTGGGCACAACACCATATTTTTGTATTGTCTACATCTTTTGCTGCCGACGTAAAGGAAATGACATATTGCTTGCAATTGTTAAGTACTGCTATAAGTGCCTCAGGGACATAGCTACCATCATTGCATTGCTGTGAGATGACCTACCATAACTCGTCTCCTATCTGTATTGTCTCTGGTTTTCTGCTAAGCGCCTTTGTGTATTTTCAACAATGTATTGATATCTTTCGTAACAAGAGCAGTGGCAAAGTAGCATATGATGTCTTGTCTTTTCAATGAAATTTAGTCAAAGATTACGAGAAGAGGTTCATTGGAATACTTCAGAAACGCAATACATCGTTTTCTTTAGCATTTAACTGATTGGCATTTGTAACGCTATACTGACTAGCCTTTAAATGGGCAACCGTTCTTTTATTCTTCAAGTACTTGTTTTAATCCTATCAAGGAAAAAATGAGTTAATCGGCAATGGAATTGGCAGCTGATGATTTTCCCACGGTGTCCATCGTGTTGTCCTTTGATCACAAATTTCTGTTGTACTATGGTCCTAGACGTCCCTTGAGATGCCGTGTAAGCCCTCGAAATCCACTCGACTAAGTGACCACCAAACTGTGAAGTGACTCAGCTGTTGATGTTGAGATCATTTCTTAAGCCACAAAATTGAACGCCTGTGGTAGACTTACAGGCTGAATATCTAACATGACTTATATCAATAGCCCGATAGTTCATTTTTTAAGTCAGCTGCTAGGTTAGACTTAGGGTCGAGTCCTGGTTAAGTTAGTGTAGACCTACTCATACCTATTTATTAAGTTGTGTTTGTACAAGTTTGTCCCAGGAATATGTGAAGGTTATTGTTTCAACGATTTGGTAAAGACCGATAACGCCCATTTGTTTTTGCTGTTACCAAGTAGAAAGATGGCTGATCATGTAGTCAGAGTCAGGTTCCAATAATCTACACGTATTTTATTTTATAGGAAAATGATCTTTAAGACAGTAGCACGCATCTCCCAAAAGGTTAGGAAAGTGCATTACCGAGAACCTATACCTGACCTGCGAATGCAATTGGTGACAAACATAGTTTAACATCAAGTTCGTTTGGGTAGTATGTTCAGGCAAATTTAATTTACGTTTTAAGAAAGTTTGAGCACTGAATTACAGATGTTGCTAACAAACTTTGAAAATAAAGAACGGAAAAGAGTATAAGATTAAGCGGGGTGTTTCTGCGGTATTGGATTTGTAGTAACAATGTCAAAACCTTATTTAGCTATGATAGCTTTTAAACTTGCAAAGAAATAAAATGCAAAGAGCAGTATGAAAATACGAAGATATTGAAATTATGAAGTTCGAGAATATTGAAAGTCAAATTAAAAAGGTCTAGTAGACTACAAAAATATACAATTGAAATAGTTCAGAAGGATAATAAGCTTTAAAACATAGAATACACTGTAAAGGTATGAATCTAATGTGCAACAAACGTAAGTACCAATATACTGATACAGAGATATATTACGGGCTGTCTAAGAATATCGCCATGGCCTTAGTGGAAAGGGAAATGGATCTGCGTTTAACTTTGCGACATTATGTCGTGGAGGAGGAGGAGCTTGCTCCAAATTTTGTTCGCACCATCTTGGACCGCCCCTTATACAAGAAGGTTAGGTACATAGGGACACGAATAGGAATTTTAAAAGATTAGAAAATGTACAAGAAGGTGTATATTTCTTTTTCTTCCTTTGCCATGTCGTTCGTTCATGGCATTTTTCTTGGTCACACGTTTTGTTTCTACCTCACACTATAAATACAGCATTGTTGATTGTTAACGTATTCGGATCAATCCACATTAGCAGTGTCAGATGAAAGACTTTATAGATGTTTTTTCACGTAAAATAACCAATGTACTGCAGCGGACACAAATTTTACGACCACGTTAAATAGAAGAACATGATAAGAGTATGATTATAGAAAATCTCGGATATGATAGAATGGACAATTATCTCTTCATTCCGTTAGAGATGATAACAATAAATTGGTCAACGGACCCTGGCTCACACTTTAAATATTTTGTAGTTCAAGCTTTCGTCAACATTTATTGACATCCAAGTGGCCAAACTCATTGATTCACTGATGTCAGATTTCGTTCACTGTATCCGCAACTATTTCATGAAGACAATAAGACACGTTGACGATTTTCTCTGTCTTCCAGCTTCGTTTCCATGTCTAATCTCATTCTCAGTATTGCCTTATTTTGCTCACAGTATGTAGCAATACGAATGAGGATAAAAGATAGACAATCTGAATTTGTTGACCGGACATTAAACAGCGCTGGACAACAGGCGATGATAATATTCAGAGCTTTGAATTCAATGCATTCATTCTTGAGTGTTGTTTTTATTCTTTGACATGTGTATCAATGACGCAGTCTTCTTTCCTCTGTCAATGTAGATTTTGCTGGTTATTAAGCCAAGTTATTTAAAATTTCTATTAACACTGCATTGATGTCATTCATGCCATATCTAGATATTTTTCGATCCACTCTTTAACATGTTGCCGAATTGCATTCAACAAGAGATGATCTTCCTCAAGATGTGATCTCTCCCGATATCGTTTAATTAAGCTTCCATTGTACGATTCACTCTGAACATTTTTCCCGCACAAACTTTCACTGGCCGTTTTGAACTGTCTATCACATGAGCTTGAGAATACTTGGATAAAGACTGTTATACGTTAAGCTTGCTGCTTAGTGCCTCAAGCAAGTTTGAAACGCTCTTTCCAACAAAATAATACTCCAACTATCTAGGATCAGCGGGATTCTGATATAAAGTGCTGTTTTTCTATCATTTGCAACTTCAAAGTCGTTGCACATGCAACTGTCCTAGCATCTCCCTCCCATAGTATTAGGTAGAGGTTGTCTAGTGTTTGCAAATCCTATTTTTTAGCAAGATACGAATTATGTACATTTAATCATTGTTGTCACTGAATATTCTGTGGCTATTCAAAACAGGTACAACTCCTCTTCTTTCTTATGATAAGGCATTTTGTTGTCATTCCTTAAATTTACAATTGCTGGGAATTGACACCCTCGTCACACATTGAATGTCAATTTAATGTCATGTAGACTCGAACCATGAACATTGAATTCAAGGTGTGTTAATCCAGGGTTCTGCACCGTAACCATTCGACAGCCACGTGCAGTGACATGATTGTTTGACACAGGCTGAATCATTTACCATCCACCTATTACACATTCTGTCATTCGCAGACACCATAACTCATTTGTGTTAAGTCTGCCATATTATATCGTACGTCATTGTATCAGTGGTTACTTTTTGCATATCTGCCAGCCGATTACAAAACGTGGAAGACGTTATATGGTACTGCTTAAAAATATCAAGCAAAGCATGTAATAAGCCATTTTAAACAGTTTAAATTCAACGTGTTCAACATCTCCAGTCTGTCACAAAGACCTACATTTGCGTCCTACATGTCACGTTTGTTTAAATTTAATTTTACGCTATTTACTGGCATTTTGACCTTTGCGATAATCATTTGCTCATTTTTTATCGTTGCTTGGTAATAGTATGGTAGGGAGTGGTCTCAATAGTTTAGATCGTCTTGACGTTTGTTTTTGTACGGGCAAATGTTCTCTCTGTGATGTTTTAGTAATCTCTGTGACACATAACAAGACGCAAGTCTCCATTTCAAGTTTCTGCATAAGATAGGGAACACTCATATTACCACATTGGCCATTCTTGACTTAAGACGTGCTTTATGCTAGTAACGTAATGGTCCCATATAAAGCTAACTTGTTTGGTCCTTGCTTCATAGCAATGTATTGCTTCCTAATGATTTTTTTACTTATTTACTTGTAAACCTCAAATGACCACTGCACGATGGCAAGATGGAGTTACTTGTTGTAAGGCTCCAGTAATATATCACTGTATTTTCGTGTCAGTAGAAAACACCACCATTTATTTCGGTAGAACATTCCTTTTGTTGACCGTCAAGGTATTTACTTTTCTTGATCACTCCATCGTGCTTCTTCTCCAATATTAGTGATACGTGCCACTTCACTTCTCACCCTCCATTTGAAAATGAGAATTAAGCAGTGGTGTAGTTATTGTAATGCATTAAGAAGGCTTAATGCATTCGGCTCGTATATAGCCACAGAGGTAATAACTATTCTGTGATACAGCGGGAAAAAATTAACTTGCAACTTCTTGGTGTTTTTGTTACGGACATTTATTATTCATGGACTTTTGACGCACGCCTGCTTCGATTATGGGACAAAACGGGCAGCCTTGGCTGCTGCAAGTCACGAAATATATAGCCCCCTGTCAGGGTGAATAACTGCATGTATAAGGTCTTTCTCTCACAGAAGCACGACGCAACGACGGCTGATTGGCATAGTAAAAAGTGTAAAAGATACATGTTAATTCGTATTTATTTGTTTGCCATTTTACGCAGGAGAACCGAATAACCGTTTTCTAAATCACTGTCTGCGGTCATTTTTTCAGACTAATCCTATTCATGCGAGAGCCGACTTGAGCATAACCCGCATGGTTATCCATCCTAAGCATTCTGATTTTTGGTTATCATTCTCATCTTCAATCATCGTTCTCCTCCTCGTCGTTGTCTTTATCATTATGATAATCAGCAGCAGCCATTTTCCATGCTTTCTTTCTGCTGGCAGATAGGGTCAACAATTCCCGCCATAATTCATCTTGCGTCAGTTTTTTACCAGTCCTCTGTAAATGCAGCATTCTTAATGAGTGAAGTGTCTTCACAACTGCGTCAGTCTTTAATCCCTCGTTTAAACACAAAACTGGTAAATGAAGCACGCGAAAAGGTCAAGCATTGATAATTGATCATAGTTCTTTAGAAATAAATAGTATTCATTTAGTGAACGTTTTTGAATTGTGCCCATTTGTATGCGGTAGATGTTCATTTTATCCGCTGGCAGTTCTAGGTTTTCTCATGTTGGGTCAAGTCCTGCATATTTAACCAGACCTAAAAAAGATCACCATAACATGGTTGCTTTTTAATAGAGTGCTGTCAATAATTGATGACCATAGATTTGAATAATAATGGTGAGATAATATCTTACATTGAGCTTGTGTCTTTAACAAATTTACAATATTTCTCATTTGAACTCAAAATATTTTTGTTGAGTTGGGAGATGTCCCGTTGTAATGTGAGAAAGCCACCGATCTTTTCAGGTTCTTTTGACGCCACTCAACCCGAATTCTCGGCTATAAGTAGAGCAATCAGATAGATTCAACAGTTTGGTACAAAATCTCGGAATGTCAAGTATTCGAGACTTACAAACACAGCTGGGAAAAGGAGTCGGCTTTGATGCAATTGTGACAAGGTTGTTTAATGCAATCCCACACTGGCATATTGTTAATTTAAGGAAATCAGTACACCCTTTATCGCAAGGAGAAACAGGCAATTTTTCTTGCTTTCCGAGCACGTTTCGTCATATCCGAGTTTCCTACTTTGTTTATTTAATGACAAGGTGTGAAAGGAGATGCTTTTGTTGTAAAGGTCATCCTTGTGTTGGCGAAAAGCATAACATTTCATAAACACTGGGCATCGTCATCAATTTGTGCACTCTTACGGCAAGAACCGGTCATTATTAGTGCTAAAGGCATAAATCATTCAGGTATGTGCAGGGTCGTCTTCTATGATATTTGTATATTTTTATTTTCCCAAAGAGTTGTGTGAAAAACTTAACATACGGTTTTTTAAACATTTAAGACCTACGTTTAGCATTAGTTTTCAAGCTTTCAACTTGTTAGGGCATAGTGATTTCCAATCCTAACGTTATTCGCTTTAAGTTTATTATGTTAATCGTTAGCTATCAGCCAGAGTTGTTAATGACTGTAGAAGTTGGTTACTTAATTTCAACACACTTCGGGAATACTTTTCTTTGCTATGCAGCAGTGCCGTCCTTCCTGGTCAATGTTTGAACTAGTTGATGTTCGTTTGTGTAGGGAAAAATAAGAATCGTAGAGAAGAATATTTGCCTTCAAGTAAAAACAGATATATTCTCACCATCATTAAGAGTGGTGTCTTAAAGTATTATAAGGCACAAGGCCTCCAAATGTTTACTACTGCATTTATTGAATTTTGAATGACCGTGTGTTGATGATTTCGTCTATTGTCATTGCCTTCGTCTTACGTCATTTTAACTAGCTGTGATGGGACAAGTGGGCCTTACAGCATCTCCTGCCACTTGTGCAGTGCCAGAGCCATGGAGGAATGGGGAGACCAGTCTCTCTACTTTTTGCGAAAGAGGACCCTTCATATTCCGAATTTCTACGTTTTGTCAAGTTGTAGTTATTATCAAGACCTTGCCGTTCTTATGACCAAAAAAAATTTCCTGGTAGAAAGGTGGGTGTTTCCTAACAGATAAAAGTAATCCCGTAGAGAAAACGAGCGTGGTCAAACAATTTTTTCTGCATCCCCTGAGTTCATGTGCTACCATTTTGGTGTGGCTGCCGCTGCTACTGGATTGATGTGCAAATAACTTAATGAAACATGAGGGGTTAGTAATATTTGCTGCTGTGTTACACAATCATGCTGATAAGATTGTGGGCTGATGCAAAAATCAGGATGACACGTGGAGGTTGAAGAAGCATAAAGATATGAGGGAGGATGAAAGCAATTCAAAGTATGAGGGGAGTGGGAGAAAGGTCTGGGTGTGAGGAAGATTAAAGGAATTTCAAGATATTTGGGAGATTGGAAAAGATGAAGGTAGCAGAGGGGTTGATGTAAGGCTAATGTATAAGTGTGGTTTATCAATTCTGAGGCAATGGGCTTATAACCTTAAGAAGGAAGAAATAAAGGAAATACTTTATTTTTAGGAGCCGACGTGGTACAGTGGATAAAACGATGATCTTGCAAGCCAGAGGTTGCGAGTTCGAATCCGCGTCACCACAAACAAAATACCATTGGTGAGAGAAGGTAACGGGAGCCCTTTCTCAGAGCCCTTTCTCATAAAGAGTTCGCTTCCTAGTAAATTCCCTAACTCCGACATGGGAATCAGTTACGCTCAGTAATGAGTATGCTACAAAAACACCCATTGTCTTTTTGGAGCAGAGTTTCCACTTTCGGTATTGAAGGTTTCAGTTACGGTGTGCATTTAGGTGTCATATTGATAGTAGAAGAAATCTACCGTTCACACGGCGCATATATCTACTCTGATCTAGATTGCATTAGGTCAAAACTCAAATTTCTCAGTAACAAATCCGCCCTCGTTACCTTTTGCCTTGTCTTTCGCTGTCTACTTCTGGGATTTGCGCCATGAACTATCAACTCTCTACACTTTCTTACTCCATTATTCTGCTCCATTTTTGCCAAATGACCAAACCAACCTAACCTTATGACCGGAATAAGTTGGTTGATGCTGTTAATACCTAGCCTGCTTCTTGGTTTATCTTAACGCTTTATGTCTCTCAGGCTGGGTTTACACATCAAACCCAACCATTCGTATTTCATTGTTTTCCAAACGACATAAAAACCTTGCTGTATTGATCATGTCTCACTTGCATACAACATAACACATCTGACGCAGTCTTCATGCAACCTTCCTCTAAACCTAAATGGACAAAACTCTTCTAGTTAACAAAGCAGGTAATTCCTATTTTCTCTGATCATAACCTACCCTACAAATAGCACTGCTTTCGACGCCGTCTTCTCTACCGAACATATCAGATTAAGTGACTGAAGTTCTCAAGTATTTCTACTGAGCCACTGCTACACATCGCTGATGCTGGGAATGTGTTGTGTATAATCTCGACTTTTCAATGCTAACATACAAAGTGAACTTCAAACCTTTTTCTCCCTACAGTACCACTTTATAAGACTGCAAATGAATTTGCCTGAGTAGAAAAATTGCACCATTGGTGCAACGTCTTGGCATAAGTTCAAACTGCATCGTATTCATATTAGTTCTTTTCCTAAGAAACGTTTCAGTCACTCTTTGGATAACCTTCATTACTTTATCAACTAACTTCAGTCTTCTACTGTTGCTTCTTTGTAGAGTATGGCCATTGCCCTGTAAACAATTAATCACATCACTTGGCTGCCAATTGTTTGGGATTTTACCATCTATTATAACATGATTGGCCAGACTTGTAATAAGCGCAACCCCTGTCTCTTCCGATATTTCTACTATTCCTGCAACAACACCTGCAACGCCTGCAGCCTTCCCAATCTTCGTGTTCCTAATAGCCCGTTCTGTCTTAATGCGCATAGCTGGCCCCTCTACTGCAGTTATGTGCCAAACTAGCCTTACGCCAGTCAAACTCAGATTTACGAAATTGCACCAAGACAAACATCATTATCTGTTACTTATCTCCTTTGTTCCTAGTGGCACATAAGACCTCAAGCCCAACATCATAGGTGGACTTAAAACTTTTACGTTCATGGTTGAGCCGTGTGAAAAGACGTGCACTGTGTCATTTGATCTGAGGGGGGAGGTACTGTGACCGTTGATCCAGGTCTCGTCTGTACCAGCTTTTAGGCCAAAACTTTCAAAGTAGTATCCAAACGTCTCTCCTGTAGACACATCTTCGTATTTGAGACTATGGTGTGCCCCCAAATGTTCTATATAGCATTCCTTGATAATGGTTAAATATTTCATAACAAGGGACACATTATATGTTTGCTTGGTCAGTGATAAAGTAATAAAAGATCGTCATGTTTATTTGAATTGGCTGAGAGGGCAATTTAGCAAAGCGAAGCAACACATCATATTGCCCCTTAATTATTGTCAGTAATAGCAAACATCTTTTTATAAAGTTCCATTTTCTTAAAGGGGGAATAGTGCCATTTTTAAATCTTTGGTTTTTCTTGGCTGTCGTAATATTTCCATTTGTTTACAGACGGAATAAGTCCATTTTTGAATTTTGAAATGTTTTGACCGAGTTGCGTACAAGACAAAGAAATGCTAGGCTTCAGGAAGAGTCGTCAATTGCTAATAATGTATGTAATCGAATGAAGAACATAGACACGTTCCTGATGTATGCAGTAGAACTCCACGTTTTTCAAGACCTAACCACTAAGTCGCACAACCACGGTAAAATACAAGTACACTGCGTGTCAGCGGTAGTATAATCACGCTATGACATTTGCCGTTAACTTTTATTTCAAGATTGAATGAGATTTTGGGATATTAAAGTTGTTAGGATAAAACGTTTAGAGCATGGGTGACAGGCAGTTTTATGAGAACGATAAAAAAGGAAAACTATACTAGTATAATACACAAAGACAGAGAGAGTTAAGACAAACAAAACAAGGACAGTAATCAGAAGATAGAGGACAAAAAATGTTTTCTTATCTCCTTCTAGACTGGTATTTACTGCAGAGGTTTCTTAGTTCTCTTATGCTGTGTAGATTACCCGTTCTCATTTTTTATTGGTAAGTCCTCGTATTCCAAACATTGGTAATCAAGTCACTTTCCTCTGCAAAGATTGGTTAAGTTTTAACTTTTATTTTTATCAGGACCAGACAGTAAAAAATTTCTGAGAATCAGACAAAACCAGAGTCATATATGTAAAGGTAGGACTTTAGGGCTCAAGGTAGACAAGCCCTTATTTACTAACATGAAGATTGTTGATAATAGTGACTACGAATGGTTAATTTGGATGGTGCATTTAAATTGTGCCTCTTGGATGGTTGCTTTGACTGGTTATTGAGAATGGAGCCTTTAGATGGTACCTGTGAAAGGTACTTTTGGAAGTTGCCTTTGAATAGTGATTGAAATGTTGTTTTTATGAAATTTCGATGATACATTTTTAGTATTTGTATGTCAGTATTTTAGTATGTCAGTATTTTAGAGGATCTGTCATAGTTAAGTATACCAAAGCAAATTTTCACAATTTCATAAAGCTTGATTTGTTTGTAAATATGTTTCATACATTTGCCATAGCTGTTACATTTTGTTTTTTTAGGCTGAATTATTTTAACATAGCCCCTTGGTGGCTGGACTCCCATTCATTCTTGATCACTCTTTGAGAGCACGACAGTTATGCAAAGTTTGCTGCACATTTGATATGCAGCAGCAGTCAGGAATGTTAGACAGAAGCACCAAAGGTCACACCACCAATCGTTACCGTCGTTGTAGAAGTAGTGATGATCTGCTGGAGTTTGGTGTTTATGGAAACAAGAAAGAAGCTGATGATAGGTTACGCTTTGATCAGGAAATCGGGTCACCGCGTATTTTAAAGCGTGCTGAGCGATACCGACTTGCCGGCAGACGATCAGATGCTGGAAGAACCGGGATGGTTATAGAAGCTGGAGAGAACTTACTGTTTACTTCTGTGAATGGGAGACGTTATATTTCGTGTTCGACCCCCTCACTCAGGGACTGTCCAGCTGATGATTTTCCATCAGCAAGTGCCATGGTGTTTGTTTATTCCGGTCAAGAAGGGGAGGCAAGGAAGTCAGTTATTCAATGGAATGAGATGCCGTTTAAGGACACAACAAAATTGAAGGCAGATGCCCCGCGAACTCTTAAGAAGAGCCCGTCTAGTCGAATGAAAGATAAGGTTGCCGCATTCCTGCAAAATAATCCTGTTCTTCGGCGCCGTAAGAAAGGGGTCGATCACTCAGTCAATATGGATGCAAGAATGGTTGCAACGATCCATCACACAAAGTCCCTGCCGGATGTCTTGGATGTTGATACCCGGCGACCTAGAAGCAAATCGAGTGACAATTTGATTATGCCTGATTCTGATAGTACGTGGTCTTTGGGTAGTGAAAGCATTGCTAGGAAGATGAGTCGCACTGGGACTGATGTCAGTAATGTCTCTTCAACATCAGAGTCATCGATGTCAAAAAGTAAAGTTACACGTTCGAGATCTCTTGCAAGGTCAAGAAATGCTTTAGAAGATTTGAACCAGTTAGGCGAGAAAAGCTTCTCCTACAGCAATATTTTGTCGTATTCGAAAAAGAAAGGCCGTACGAAAAAGCGGCCTGCAATAGAACGTGATGAAAGTGAAGATGATTTATCGTCGCCTGGTAGTGAAGCATCACCATACTTAAGCCAGCATCGACGGACGGCATCGATTGATGGCATTGCAAGAGACTGCGAAAGTGCTATCGTCATTCAGCAAGCTCCAGTAACCCGTTCTTTGCACCAGAGTAATGAATACTTAAATAAACAAGTAGTATACAAAAAACTGTCTACGTCAATAAAATTTCAAAATATAAGAATTCGAGAAATTGCTGATGAGGAGTTACGAAATCATTTGGAGGGACAGTCGTTTATTCCAGAGCAAATCAGTCGATTGTCAAAGAATATAAGTGAAGCCATAAAGAGAAAAGTCGAAGAAAGCACAGGGGGACAGTTCAAAGTCATTGTACAGGTCTATATTGGTAACCTGGCAGATCAAGGTATTATGGCAGCATCGCAATGTTTGTATCAAAAAGAGGTCGATAGTTTTGTTGTTGTTGCTTTTCGTAATAAGAAACTGTTCGGATATGCCTCTGTGCTTGCGCTTGATTTTAGATGCGAGGCAGAAAATAGAATAAATGGAAATATGCGGTAATTGTTTTAAATATTGGTAACAAATTACAGATGCAGAATTTGGTTATTTCACTAATGAATATTTATACCCTAATTGACCAGGCGACTTTCTGTCTGATATTTTGTTCACCTGTATGTGCCAGGAAATTGTAATGGTATAGTTACCTCAGGAAATCAATTCTTAGGCTAGACAATTGGTACTATGACTTGTTCACCTGTCATTCATTTTTTCGCGGTCTGATAAAGGATTTTAGTAAGTGGTGCACAGAGAGGTTGTCTGTGCAGTATGGCGCAGCTTTTTCAGTTACTTGACTGGTACTTTGCATGACGAAATTGTCATGTAAACGAATGAGTTTTATAGAAGTTTAGGTTACTAGTAAGAAAGTATACTTTCTACTGTAAAGGGGTATGTCATTACGGTTAAGCCTCGACTTTATGCTTTAGCCTCAATTTCACTGTTAAGAAAGTTGTATTGAACAGCATTCATGTTACCGAAGATATCAAAATATAACAGAAAGTTTGATAAGAGTTAAATGAAACGTTTGAAGCTTTGTCGGTTGTAATCGGTGACTGAGAGTAATTCATCCTACAACGCTATTATATTTCTCAATGATTCTTTTTCTTATGACTAATTGGCATTTTGCTTTAGAATAAAAATAGAATCTCTGTTATGAGTTCATGAATACCATTTTAATTAAAATACTGCGCGATTAGAAATGTTTATGGTATGATAGAGCAAAAACTTCAATGAATAATATTCCCCTGCCGTTGAAACAATTAGCACTGTCCGCGGTTCACTGTATTTCACATTAAATGAAAAATGTAACAATAATACAGCTTATTAAGTGCAAGTACGCAAGATATCATGCTTATTGACCCAGAGCACAGCAATCAGTTATTTTCTTGTGGCGTGCATTTTGGTGTTGTGCAGTATTTCTAAGTTTCCATGTACTTGCTCCACAATCTTCATGGCATTAGGCCTTGCTTTGTCTCATCTTTATACTAAACTAGGTTACGATTTAAACGAGAGTAAATTTAACAATCTAAACAATGTCCTTTTTTGGCTAACGAAGAGAAATGATAGAGAAATTTTTAGTTAGTTCATGATGTTGTGGTTGCTGCACTGCGCTAACAGGGTTGCCAGATTGGGGATTTTATCCCGAGATCTCGGGAATTTTCGAAGTGGATGGATTTCGAAGTGGATTTTCTCTGGATTTTTTTTTGAAAAAAATATCGGGAAAATTCTCGGGATTTCCCAAGAAAATAGTCATTTGTTGATTAAAGCAACCCATTTGATTCACACATGTTTTGATAACATATCAACACTCCATAAATGACAATAGAACAATGCCATTTATAACACCGCAAAAGTCAAAATTTGAACAGGATTTCTCGTGTGGCACTTTCTATCTTGGTAGGCGGGCTAAGAGACTCACCCATATGAACGGAATGTGTCAGTCTTGTATCCCTTTATGTATTCCTGTTGTGATGTTTATTGTTTTCGGCCACTTGAGTGTTTTTGCGATTTGAAAAGGTGTTTTATGTTTAGTCGTTATTTGAAGCCATGAAGTAGTCGTAGAGACAAGTCGCCATTCCGAAGTTAATACAAGTTACCGGTCTCAAGCTTTATTAAGTTGCTGATCACAAGTTGAGATAGGTTGCTGTCGTATGAAGCATTCAACATTTTTATCAATATGCCAAAGACGAGAACTCGGTCTACTCAAAGATTCTCATATGATGGCAAAATGATCCCGATTTTAAAGGTGAGTGTTTTCTGTTTATAACTTCAACACACTGCTGAAAACCCAAACTTTACTGATAAACTTTCTAGATGGTAGGCTAAAACCCAAAAAAATCCAGGATTCAAGCTTTCCTGATTCATTACGGAACTTCATCCCTCATAGTTTTATTAAAGTTTCTTAATTTATTACAATACATTTCCAGACTGCACTCAAAATATATTTTTAGACTGCACTCGATTAACAAAAAAATAATTTTTTCCTGTCAAATTTAGGATGCTTTGTTCCAGTTGAAGGTGTTAAGAAGAAAGCATCGTATAAACTTCGCAAAACTGAGCTAAAAACGCTAAGAAACGACTTGTGAAAGCACGCAGTCACTGAAAATGATACGAGTAAGTGTGCAGGAAAAAACGAAAGTTTGTCAACGATCAGGCCAATAAACCGAGCATTCATACCCACGGTATCAGAGTCGTGGAAAATTGCTGAAATCTGTACAACATACAGCTTTACGTTCTGTTGATCACGTTATACAGCTGTTGCCATCAATCTTTGCAGATTCGAAAATCGCACCTGACCTGAAAATGCATCGTCCAAAATATACTGGACCTAATTTCACCCTGCCTGTAGGAAGAATTGATCGAATTCATAGGTGACGGTTTCTTCAGCTTGATTGTTGATGAAACAACTGATGTCAGTCAGAAAAAGATGCTGGCAATCTGCGTCTGTTAAAACTGTGTTCCCCAACAATGCGCGAGAACAACTTTTTTCAAGATGATAAATATTGAGGCTTCTGCAACGTCAGATATCATGGGAAGTGCTACAAAAGTGGTCTTGAAGAATCTGGTTTCAGTCTGGAAACGCTTATTGGTATTGGTGTTGAAAGGTGTGGGATGATGGTAGGAATACACTACAATGTATCTACATATTTTAAAAGTTTGGTTTTAGAAATAGAAATGTTTAAGTGCATGTGCCTTAGCTTACAACTGGTAGCTAGCAAAGCAGCAAAAGTCATGTCTGCTCATGTTGACTTTATGGTACAAGAAGCGTACAACTTGTTTTCACACAGCACAAAGCGGCTCATGGAGTACAGAGAGCTCCACAAAACAATTACAAACGAGTTTCCAGACAAACTTCTCTGGCTAAGTGCAACATGATGGGTGAGTCGATACGAATGCATAAAGAGAAAAATTGACAAGTGGGATGCACTACTTGTATGTTTCAGATTAACAGCTTCAGGTCAGGAGAAATCCTAAACTGTCTGACTGCGTTTGAGTATGTTTCAAGATTCAGAAAATTATGTTTATTTAGTGTCCTAAATACAGTCAGGAAGGAAAGTATAGACATGGCAAACGTTTCATGAGAAACGTGGATCGAAACTAGATAATCATAAACAACAAAGATAACTAATCATAAACCACAAGATAAAAGGCAAAACGAAAATGAAGAAAACAAAGCATTATTGGAAAAGTCTAAGTGAAAAACGAACGAATTCTGGCTACAGAGTACTGTTTTACTTGTTTTAATGTGGACAGACTCCAGTACACAGAGGTGGAAGCAGGATCAGGCTGTGCCAGTCATCCAAACAATTTCGCCCCTACACATGCATTACGCATTGTGAATATTTTTAGTAAATATTGGCCTATGTCAAAATCGCATCTTTCGGTAGTCTTGGCAACATCTTGTGCAAATATGTGCACATATGAAGTGCTCTAAAGGTAACTTTGTGTGGTCTGGTGTCCTTGCATAGTGCTGTCCCATTGCTTATTTAACGGACTAAATGTGTTACAATTAGATGAAAACCAAATTTTCCGCCAAATTTTCCGGTCAATATTTTCAGATACGTTTCGGATGATAATATCTTATACATAATATCTTACCTTCCACTGCAATCAGACATTTCCTTGTGGCGTTCACTTCGGTGTGGTGCAGTATTTTTGTAACTTTCCGTGTACTTGCCCCACAATCTTCATGGCAGTAGGCTTAGCTTTGTCTCCTCTTTATACTAAAGTAGGTTACGATTTAAACGAGGGTGACTATAACAATGTAAACAATGTCCTTTTTAGCTAACGAAGAGAAATGATAGAGAAATTTTTAGTTACTTCATGGTGTTGCTGCACTGCGCTAACTTCTCCACATCTATTGCGATGATAAAAGATCAAACTTGTTAAACAAACTTGATCAAACATTGCGATTCTGTACTCCGAGCAGTATGGCCTGTATCAGTTTTGTATACAGCTAAAACTAAAGAGAGAGAGACAGAATCCACGCAACTACTTTTGCAAATTTTATTGTATTTCTTTCTGCGAATCACATGGTCCATCTTTTCCAAAAGCGGATCCAGTCCTCGTCATCCCCATTGATATGCAACTGGCTAGCGTAATGAAATTATTCCACTGGTGTAAAACAATTTATCATTTTCAGTATTTCTCTGACTAGTTTTGAAGTCCGATTGCCTACAAGATTTGTTATACTAGACGACATAGCTTGTTTTGCACCCAATAAATCATCTTGGACGGAGGCAAACATGCCATAATAGGTCATAATTTTGCTATTTTTTATGGAAGATAGATTTTCTCAAAGTTTGTGTGATGCTTTAACTGCTTAAGGCCGGTTTTCATCAGGTGGAATTTTGCGCGCGGGCGGAAAATTCCGCCTATGAGCATGCGCAGTTTACAGAAATCGAAAGTTATTTCGTCATCACTATGTCCGCGTAAGCCGGGGGAAAAAGTTGAAAAGCTTTCTACTTTTTCGTCTCCGCCAGGCGGAAAATATTTGCTAGCCAATGAGAGAACAGAATTA
>JANTCA010003920.1:0-10498 GCA_024741275.1 Chironex yamaguchii | reverse complement strand
AGTACTCTGTAGGCAGAAAGAGTTCGTTTTTTCACTTGGACTCTTCCAATAATGTTTTGTTTCTTCATTTTTTCTTTGTTTCTTTTTCCTTTCTTGTTTACGATTGGCTAGTTTCGATACAAGTTTCGTATAAATGGGTTGCCTTATAAATATACTTTCTATTCTGACAATTTATATATTGTCAGACGCAATTTAGTAAAATTTCAAGGTTAAATCCTTTATTTCAGAATTCGTTACGTGGCCTTCTAGCCGTCCTTTCATTTAACTTAAACATTAATAATACTGATCACTAATTCGCTAGTTACATCTAAGGATATGTAAATCTCCAATGCGCATATAGACGAAAAAAAACCAAACACTGCCAAAATCACAACCTTCACCCGAAAATTTCGACATTAGTAGGAGAGTCATTTTCCTCCTCAAAACCTAAAAAGCTACCAACTTCCTCTCTTACTCTAATAAAAGTACTCAACATTAATGCTTTCTAAACAAGGCCATTTGGAACGAAACGAGGCCCTAAGATCTCCAAAATTCTGCCCACTAGTCAATGGTTTCATTGCATCATCCAATCAAGGAAATTTAGAGGAATGTTACCGAGAATAGTACAATAATTACTATTGTCCAATCAAAGTCAATAACAATGTTTTTCATCCAAACTCTTGTTCTCGATCTGTCAGTACCCCCGTCCTACTTCGTCTTAACCAATCACAACTTTACTATTTTATTTCTTTTATCATATTGATCCAACCACATTCATTTCCTTTGCCCATTACGCAGAGCAGATATAAAATAAAGAAGGGGGGTTACCGGAAACACTCTTTTCCCCCAGGAAGACAGATTCATAACGACCCGTTTGGGACCGAGGGGAGGTAATTTTGCTCTTAAGGCGGTTCTGATTTGTTACAAGCCAACGTCAGAACTGGCTACTTCGGAAGGTTACAAAGACTCGCGAACCCCATACGCGAAGAAAGACAAAGTCTCTTAAAACCAGAATGGATAAAACCACCACGAATGAAGAGTCATTTATATCAGATTGGAATATTTTAGGTACGTACGTTCAATCTCTCGATCTACATATTACACAAACGCACAAACAAACGCACTGGACTTTTTAAAATGATATTATAATAAATACTCACCCGAACGAATTCACGAAAATCCTCATTTGATTTCAGACCCGTCAAGTTGCCTCTTAACTTTGAATAATTAACACAATAAACTTGGTATTCAGGACTAGCATCAAAATTAAACTAAAAACAAAAAAATGAACGAGAAACATTAAAAACAGTTCAAGAAGCAAACGAGAGAAAGTAAAATATAATTTGTCAAAAATGACTTTTCTACTTCGATAGACTAGGTAATATATGTTACATATTTAAGTCAATAGAGTAGTCTTGTGTCAAGATCAGATATTTATGTGTGAGTATGACCACCGGGGCGTTAAACCTGGGTCTTTCGACCATCCCTATTGAGCTTTTTAGCTCAGCAAGAAATGCGTCAGATTTGCAGTCGTGAGACCCGGGTTCGACGCCCCGGTGGTCATACTCATACAGAAATGTCTGATATATTTCACAGACTCTCCCAACAAGAGTAAGTTATTAGTTACCAACCAATTGGTCAATTCGTTGCCCATAAAAATGTGATGCGTTGAGTAAAATTCAATGTTTTTATCCTGATTATTTCCGCAAAGTGCGAGGCTTCTGCATTTTGGTGCATGGGTAGGGAAGTGACATCGTCTATGACCACCCCGAAATTGCAACCCTGAAATGCACTTCTTGATTCCTTATACCTTACAAGACCTGATGGCAATCATCATACCTGATATCAAATGCCAGAAGAAGGATACGGACCAAGATTTGTAAATTAAGGGTGTTTGAATTCAAGGTTGTACGCTGCAACCACTCGACCACGTCACTATCACTACGGAAGTATAAAGTGGATACATACAATACACATACCAGTGTTTCAAAATTGTAGAATCAAGAACGAATGGGTCGAGTTCGAATATCCTTAAGCCAGTATACTTTCATATTTAACTTGTATAGCTATCAAAATTGCAGCACTTGCTTTTCGTTTTATTGAGATCCACGCTAGCTGCTGTTATACCATATCCAGCCTCTCTTTGCTAAGACCTTACCCAGTTTTTGCTTGTACAAGCTGCCTCCGCCTAAATCAATCGCATAGTTAAGGGTTGCCAGTCGACCACTTCCAAGAAGGATCGTTCCATTGGACTATATGCCGCATCAAGGTTCCTATGACTAGGATGCATCCAGTCTCTTTTAGCTATGCTAGATCGAACCTCGGTTTTATTACATTGGCTCATGCCTGCGTTTGGTTCCGCTCAATCCAGCCTATTTCGATTCCTAGGGGCCTGATCATATGAGCCTGGTTTAACGGGCAAAAATTAGCTCCCCATCACTTGAAATTTTCCCGGCCCGGTGTGGGGACTGGAGAAAATAATGTGACATTTGCTTACATTTTTTTCGTTTCCCGCATTGGTATTCGAATGATTTTTAGCCCGGGCTGGAGCTATCACAGTGAAAAATTCAGTCCGTTTAACCGCGATCCCACTCAGCAAAAGCGAGATCTCGTTTAAGCGAGCCAGCCCATCTCTCATGTGATAACGAGTTGCGTTTAATAACAGTCCATCAATCAAAGCACGGGATCTCGGCAAAACGGGCCAGTCTGCTGAAGCGGGTTGAAATTTCTCATGTCATAGGGCCCTACTGTATAACCCAGTCTCTGTTTAGCTACACTGTTTGTCCCTCTTCAGCGTCTGCTTAGTTTCACTGTCTTATGCCTCTGTTTCGTGATGCTGCATCCAGCCTCTTATTGGTTTCGCATTCTCCATCCTCTACTTGGCGATATTCCATCCAGCCTCTTATTAGTTTCGAATTCTGCAGCCTCTACTTGGCGATATTCCATCCAGCCTCTTATTAGTTTCGTATTCTCCAGCCTCTACTTGGCGATACTATATCCACCTTCTTTTTGGCACTTACAATGGTCACTATTTCATGGCAATGTTCTATGTCTGTCCACCAGAACACAAGCCAAAAGACGTGAAGTGTTTGATTATACCGCTCACAATTAACTCAAGACGGTCACTAAAAGGTAAGCGATTTGCCTTCAGCTATTTTAATCTAGAACTAATTGTACACTATGCAGTGTTGTCAACAAACGAAGTCTCTAACGTGGTAAGCCGTCGTTTGATGACATACACAGGTTCAAGTAGAAGCCAATATTTTTATACTTGAGATGGAATCATGGCATGCATTTAGAAGTACTGGCAGTCTTGCTGGTCTTGTTTTGCACCGAGTTGGCACGCTTTTGAGTACTATTACAGCAAATTCATGTTTTTTACTACATTATAGTATAATGGGCTGGACTCAATGCATTTGAGTCTAGCAGTCAAGACTCAGGCAGACACCATTCGACTGATTTTTCGAACCTTTAAATATACCAGTAAACAACGTTAATTGTGGAATATTGAGGATACTTCTGTGAAGGCTATAAAGAACATCGTCCCACAAGCAGGCCTTAATCAGTATCATTGTAATTAACAGGTTATTTATTCAATAAATGTTACCCTGATACCGATTACGAAACTTAAAACATAAACGTAGAAATATGTGAAGCTCGTTCACATTTCTTACAGTCAACAGATAGACAATCGTAGACTTCATGTAAGTTGACGATGACACTGGTTATATCCTTTTACAAGTTCCTGTCGTTGTCGACTGAGTTCAAGTCATGAATAAATATGTTTATCATGCCATGAGTTGCAAGCTTTTTCTAAACTACGTTTCGAGAGATCATTGTCCAGCGTCAGGCTTTAAAACATTTTAACCTTTATCGACTCAGTTCAAGTCATAAATGAACATGTTTATCATGCCATGACTTCGTTCTGTGAGTTAGGTGCGAGTGATTCTTCTCCTGTTGTTAGGTCAGAAACAACGTACGATTAAAGTCATGATAAACGAAATAATCTATGCTTATTTTCATTACACAATTTTCACACCCGTCCAAAATTTCTACAAAATCCATACCTCTGTAAAAGCTTTCACAATCCCCTCAACAGAGCACAGCTCGCCCGGGGTCGTCTGATCTTCAAAAACTGCAATTAATCGTCTTACAAATTTCGTCGTGACCTGAAGGATAAAAAACATGGGAAAAAGATTTTAGTCCACATTTCCATAAATCATTTGTGATTAAAAAACCTGGTTTAATCTCCGGCAAATAAGGTGTTAAAATTCTTGAAGACATAAAATATTTTAAGATGAAGTCAAGAAAATAATGGATTAACAATCAGATTAACTTTGAGAAAAACATGTCGGTTTTAACGTATACCAAGAAGGAGTTGCGTCTAGTTATAGGCTACCCGGAAATCGAGCTTACTACAAACCTTGTTACGAGATTTAAATAACAGCAACGAAAGTAGAATACAACCAAAATCATTATCCCCCGATAGAAACCACATTAAACTACAGGTGTGTCTTGGTGCACAGTGAAACCCCTATTTATACGACCTACCTCAGGCTATGGAAACTTGGTCGTATGAACAGTGTGGTCGTATGAACAGCGTGGTCGTATGAACAGCGTGGTCGTATGAACAGCGTGGTCGTATGAACAGGGTGGTCGTATGAACAGGGTGGTCGTATGAACAGGGTGGTCGTATGAACAGGGTGGTCGTATGAATACGTTGGTCGTATGAACAGGGCAGGGGCAACATTACAGTATAGTATCAACTGCTTTCCACTACATTATACATTGCAATACCAAGTACAAATTTAAAAGAGAAAAATGCAAATGTATGATGCATGCCGCTCCTCACTCCACACCCCGATAAGTTCACTACACCCACTTTACAAGCTTAAAGGTACTTTTCATCCACCCCAATTTATCCAAAATCGCTTTACTACTTAACCATCAACTGCTGTCATGAGACTCGGGTTCGATTCCCCGGTGGTCACGATCATAACAATGCTTCTGTTCTGTAAAAATTGAAGATGCATTCTAGCAATGTGATTTGTTGTCCACTGGGTCACTATTAGGAAGTATGTTTCGACCAATATCAGACGAGGTGGACTCACCTTATAAACAGAAGTTAATATTTTATAATCGACTACCTGAGGGGCAAAAAAGAAGCTCATGCCGAAAATCGTTTTGCTACACCTAATAGGGATGAACAACAAGAAATGATCAAAGATTCCTTCTCTGCGTATCGAAATGGTTGCTTTACTTTTAGTAAGCGTAATTTTGGGGGTCGTGGTTTTGAGTCCATCTAGTATAAGTCCCTTATGACTTGCTTTTTTAAATTTCACTTATACAGGAGAACGTTCTATCGTCAGTAACGGCAACGTTTTACTACGTTTTATCCTATTCCTCAAAACTTATACTTGACCGCATTGGCATGTTTCGAGTTCATTAAACAAACTCGCCTAATCACTTTAAAACGGACGCTAGTTCGTGTCTCCCCCTCCACTCCACTCCACCCCACCCCACCATTAGCACCAAATGCCACCAACACCACACATCCTGCTATTCATGACTGTAATTTTAACACTGGAATGCTACGATGACGCAGGTTTCGTGAAGAAAGCAAGAAACGTACGTTAATTAACTGTTGCAGATTGCCAAATATTGTCTCAGGTTCAATTGTAATGAGAAAGCCAGCTTCTCGTGCGTTTTCTAAAGGTCGATAAAATACCTATCAGGAAAGAGAAAAATGGATGATATTTGATCAGATCCTTTTAAAAAACTGAGTTATAGGAAAGTAAATTCTCATTGATGAATAAAACTTCAACCATAACAGTAGCAATAAGATAAGACAAAACAAAGGCAAGACAGAGACAAAGACAAATTAGAGACATGACAAGACAGAGACAAGCCAAAGCAGAACAAAAACAAAACAAAGGCAAGACATAGACAAAGACAAATTAGGGACATGACAAGACAAAGACAAGACAGAGACAAAGACAAATTAGAGACCTGACAAGACAAAGACAAGATAGAGACAAATTAGAGACATGACAAGACAGAGACAAAGACAAGACAGAGACAAATTAGAGACATGACACGACAAAGACAAGACAGAGACAAAGACAAATTAGAGACATGATAAGACAAAGACAAGCCAAAGCAGAACAAAACAGAACAAAGGCAAGACATAGACAAGGTCAAGGCGAAAATAGAACAAAAAAGGCAAGCCGAGACGAAAATAAATACAATCATCAGTAACGCCCATTAGTCGTTCTATAACCTATAAAAGAAGACTTAATGTGCAAATAGATCAACGGTGGCAGGATCCCAGGCTACTGAGGTCAAGTCTAATTTCTTCCCTAATCGAAACATCAAGATACCAAAAGCGAGTACCTTAGTGGTCAACCATAAGAGCAGTGTGACCACACGTATACCGCATGCACTGCTTGTTGGGAAAGACTTTGGTTGGCATTCAGGAATACACGTGCATCGCCAACTCTTCCAACTAAGGGAATATGCTATGATGAAACGGAATGGCTTATGATAAACTGTTCTACATGCTTGGACGAACAGCAGGGGTTTGGATACTGACCTCAAAGCAGTGCTAACCACAGTGTGCTAACTATAACAACTAACCATACTTGTACCTCCAGAAATTTAATACTTGTACCCCCGGTAATGTAATACTTGTAAGCGTAGCTACGTATACGTACGTCTTGAAGAACCAGCAAGTGATCCAGGAGGTATACAACTTCTGCATGAAAAAGTTCCCAGATTGCCTCACATCGTTTGTCTTTGATATCTCGTTCCCAATGCCCTCGCTGACTGTCCGGTGATTCTGCTCTCTCTGAAAGTAGTGAGGTCCAATGTTCATTCTAAAACGAAAAATCGTTGGTGCATCCTATCAAAAGTCACGTCAGCAAGCAAAGAATAGCATATACATAGAGTGGTTATACATTTGAGTGTAATCTTTTGTGTTCGCCTTGCTCATGTAAAATTCACTGTGAATCTTTTTGCGCTACAATCGCCTCGAAAATCTGCGACATTGCCCTAAAAACATAAAATAGATTAACACTGGTTCTTTTCATTTAAGCCTCTGGGATCAGTGTCTGGATGTGCCACTTCGTTTAAAAAATTTCTTTTGGCAATTAAAAGTTCCAGTTCCAACTCAGTGTCCTAGATAAGACAGGAACTCCGTCATACAATAATTATGACGGCCTGCTTAAGGAGTCTAGTCCATTACATTTTCCTCATCAGATCTATGTCTTCAAACATTTGCAGCTAGATTAACGATAAATGCTCTTTACATCAATCTGCCTGCCCTCGTTGTAATGGTGAAATTTAACAATAAACGCTTTTTAATAATCTTCACTTTGTTTCTCTCCTTCCTTCCTTCGAAATGACAATCGACTTCGTACCGAGGAATCTTTTGAACTCCAGCAAGGGCCGAACTAAGGTGGAAAATACCTGCTTTAGAATTCAGCAATGCCTGACCGATGATAAAAATGATGATGGTTCTTCTTAGTTTCAGTCCATACATTTGACTCATTGTTTACTGTTAAGTTCCACGTTGCCTCAATTTGTATAGATTGTAAATTACCATATATCAATCCCCTTCTATGTCGCTGATTATTTCTCTCTAACAAATCTCAGGGCCAAAGGGGACTGGTAAAGAAACTGTCTATGGGAAGGGGCCACCGCTGACACCGGAAGCATGTTTTGCCCACCATGGCAGCGTCGAAAGATCGTGATAATGACGAGGAGAAAGATGACCACGATAATTGATAATTGATAATAAATGATAATAATTGATGATACTTGATGATAGTTAATGCCGGTGGTGATGACGGTAACGATTAACGACTTTGATGATTGTGATGGTGGTAATAATGATAATAATTATCACGATGACTGATAGTAATTGACAATGATGTCTATCTGATTATTATTATCATGATGATGATGATGATAATGACGACGACGACGATGACGCTGGTGATGATGACGCTGGTGATGATAACGATAATGACGATGAATGGATTAAAGATGATGATGATGACGATGAATGGATTAAAGATGGTGATGATGATGATTGAGATTGATGATGATTGAGGATGATGATTGAGGATGATGGTGATGATGATTGATGATGATGATGATGATGACGATGGTGATGATGACGATGGTGATGATGACGATGGTGATGATGATGATTGAGGATGATGATGTTGATTGATTGATGATGATGATGATGATGATGATGATGATGATGATGATGATAATGATGATGATTGATGACTAATGATGATGGTGATGATGACGATGGTGATGAATACGATGGTGATGATGACGATGGTTATGATGACGATGGTGATGATGACGATGGTGATGATGACGATGGTGATGACGACAATAATGACGATAAATTGAATATAGATGATGATGACAATTATGATGATGATGATGATGATAGCAGCCAATATCACAACCCTTGCTCCGTATAAATAGTTTAGCGCCTTCCTTACACCAGTTCCCTTGACTAAGATATCTTTTCAGATAAAGAAGACAAAAGGTGCATTGAAAATCAGTACAATCAGAAATAATGCACATTGAGTTGGGAACGACAAGTTCATGGTCAGTGTATGCAAAAAGTTGCAAGAACTAGCGAAGGGCAATCTACTGTACTTGGCGAAACAAGACTGATTTCTAATACGTCATGTTACTAACTCTTTAACAACAACAACATCCTGACATACTCGATATTTTTCCAGGTCGTCGCTTGTTTGCTCCAGCGAATTTTCTCGACAGTGATCCAAAAACTCTCTCAGGTCATCACAAAAGCTAAACTTTTTTTGACCCTAGATTAAAAATGAAATGGAATTCATCAATTTCTGATTTGCACAAGAAAGAAAATTTAGCAAAAGCTGCTTAAAGTGGTACTGATTATGTGACAGAAATCACAGAGCGCGTGTCTTACGCTCAATTGCCAAGGATAGGAAAATATCTATTGAAAGTGTACCTTATATATCAGTCTTTACCCAACGATTCCAGACAATTAACGACACAATGATTTTCAATGACACCATCGGCGGGGTCAAGTGGCACCTTCACCTCACCACGCCAGCCGGGATAATCCCTTTAGCCAAACAGGGTCAGAACAGCAAACGTTAAGATCACTGCAATAAGCATTTATCTTTCGCATCCTTTAAACTAATCTTTCTAAACAATAACCTTTGCAATCTCAAACATCAGCCTTTCAAATTCCAAGCATTAACCTTTCTATTCCAAAACACCGACCTTTCATATCCTAGCAATGGCCTTTCATATCCCAAACACTGGCCTTTCATATCCCAAACATTGGCCATTACATCCCAATCACTGACCTTTAAAATCCAAAACACCGACCTTTCAAATCCCAAACATAGGCCTTTCATATCCCAAACACTGGCCTTTCATACCCCAGACACTGACCTTTCATATCCCAAACATTGGCCATTACATCCCAATCACTGACCTTTCATATCCGAAACACTGACCTTTCATATCCCAAACCTTAACCTTTCATATCCGAAACAATGACCTTTCATATCCCAAACATTGGCCATCATCCCAATCACTGAACTTTCATATCCCAAACCTTAACCTTTCATATCCCAGACATTGACCTTTCATACTCCAGACATTGCCCTTTCATACCCCAAAGAAATCACAAATACTGATTTGAACCAATTTAGCATAAATCTGCATGTTTCACAGCAATCATACCCTAACTAACGTTACTCAACATAGTTCCATAATTTCTACATAACTCAGTGCACCTTCAAGCGTCTCAACGCAAGTCCAATCGATTTGATGCAACCTTACAGGAGACTTATCCACTCTACTCGACACAGTCTATGTTGCTAAAATTTGTACGACTTGACAATTTCCATATGTTTCGATGCAACTGGATGCATTTTGATTTAGTATTCGCCCTGGCCCATCTTCAAGCGACTCACAGCATCTCCATATGTTTCGATGCAACTGGACGCATTTTGATTTAGTATTCGCCCTAGCCCATCTTCAAGCGACTGACAGCATCTCCATATGTTTCGATGCAACTGGACGCAACCTGACCCGTACGAGGCATTACTCAACACAAATCTCTACGTCCTGGCACGTCTTTTATTATGGATAGGCGTATCAACTCAACATACAAATACATGAAAATACACACAATGTTGAAGCAACAATTGACATAACAATGACATAGCACAAGCAGACGGGAATCAACAGGGAGGATGGGGAATCCACCCCCCTCATTTTTGAAAATGATGGTTCAAGAGACTTGTACAAAAACGAAATAAAGTAAATATCAATAGTAAACAGAGTTTGGGAACAAAATTTTCACTCTCATCCCCCACATACCCCTCTGAATGCGCGTGATGGATGTTCTACTTAATCATGTACTCTATCATAGGGCATGTACTCTATCATAGGGCATGTACTCTATCATAGGGCATGTACTCTATCATAGGGC
>JANTCA010003919.1:0-10500 GCA_024741275.1 Chironex yamaguchii | reverse complement strand
GAAGAAGAAGAAGAAGCAAGACTGAAATCATTGCAACAGCAATAGACAATTCACTTGGAAACAGCATAGGTGAAATTGCGTGTGAGGACAAAGATGAAGAAGTTGAAGAAGAGATACAGAGATCGAAATTTTGTAGTCTTTGAACTTTTGTCACTCTTGAACTTTCGAACAATCCACTTTTGCTTGTTGGAGTTTTTTGATTGTCACTACTCATTTCTATTACTTTTTGGCACTTCTCCGTGAACAAAAATGATAGGCGCATGCCCGATCACTTTTTGCATCGAAATTTTGCGAAAATCGCCATCTTACAGATACAGGCACATGTGCTTATATGCGGGGTAATAGAGTGTAAGCCTGATATGCTTGAAACTGTTAATAGACTTAAGTGATGCAAATCAAAATATCAAAATCACAAATAGCAAAAGTTACAATTGCTTTTAAATACACAGACTAAACCAATTCATACCAGTGTTGAAGAGTGATTGCTTTTGGGCACCTTAAGTGGAGTCATGGGCCTCCAAATCCAACTTTGAAGTTAGATTGCTTTAATATTGTTTACTTGTTCAATTCACTCTTCAGAGATCGATATAACAACATGTTTCGCCCATTGGTCATATTAATCAGTTTTATAATAATACATCAAAAATAAGAATTCAGGAGAAAAAAAAAATCATTTTCTCTTGCCAGAAAATTGACCCTCTATCGAAAGAAAAATAATTTGTAAGATATTGTCACTTCTAGTGGGATTTCTATCCAACCCAGGAGTTAAGCTAGCCAAAAGTGGATCACTTCTCCCTGCACCATTTGCAGTGAGAGGGTTTTCCAAATCTTTTATGTCACAAATACTTGTGTAGCCTTTGTTTGTCTCCAACAAAAATTGTGCAAATAGCAACTAGCTAGTATCATGTGCGTCACTATATCTTAAGCTACATTTATTTTTATGTGGAAAACCCACTCTCTCTGCACGTGACAGGCAATAGTTAAAAATTCTTTTCCCTTTTCCATATTGTTGTACGGGTATGGCTTCAATAGTGATACACTCATGGAAAAAGCATCACACCCAAAAATACGTGCTGCTGGGAGATTCAGAGCCTCTTTATCCAGAGAATTTTTCAGACTGGAGCAACTAAACACACCAGCATAACCTACTAGTTTAGCGGATTGAACGTCGACATACACAAATTTGTAGTTGGCATCCACCACTGCCAGAAGTAAAACACTAAAACAATGTTGATAATTAAAAAAATCCGGCCCAGTTTTGTTTGGCTGTTTCAATGCAAAATGTTCTCAAGCTATTGCTCCAACACAGAAAGCTTAATTTCATTTAGTTTCAAATTCTGAAATTGACAGTCATTCATCTGTGGTATTTGAGGTCTGCATAAAAAAAGGATAAATATATCAGTTGTACACTTACATCTAAATTTTGTCATTCATTCTTTTACTTCCTAAGATAAGTACATTTAAATTTTAGCTGATGGATTTGCAAATTCAGATTTGCAAATGGATGACAAACATGCAGAATCAATCAATGAAGGAGAGTTTTAGTAGTCCAGCTCAAATCAGTGTGATGCTGAAGCATCAAATAGCTCACTGTACGAACCACCAAATGAGTCATGCAAGACAAAGAAACATGTAAGACAAAGCAACATAAAGAAATAAGACGAAACGAAAGCACAAATCATCAACAGCCTTTCTGAGTCAATTGCTCATGGGGCAAAAAAGTATCTGATGGAGCCTAGCCTTGAGGCCGGCCTCCACTTGACCATGCACTCGAAATGACCAAAGCAATTGACTGCATATTGCACAATGTTGTGTTCATCGACACTCAAAACTGCTTTGAGTGGGAGTTGCAGCAGACCACTTTGATTGCACCAATCAGATTCGTTAAAAACAATATCACACCATCATTTGGCGGCTTTTCACATGCTCATTTATAAAACATAGAAGATGGCTGAATCACAACATGTTGATCTGATTGGCCTTGCTTTTGCTCCTTATGGCCAAAAACAGCAACAAGAAGAACAGCAGCAGTAAATCTTACAGCAATTATAGCAGCAAGAACTTTTTTCTCAAATACAAGACGAAAAAATACTTGAATCCAGTTCGAATACTGATTCACGTTTAGCTGGTGGAGATGAAGATAAGATGAAGCTAGTTAAAGAAAAAAGTGGACAAAAAGACAACAGAGGTTAGGAGTTACAGATTTCTAAGGAAAATAAAGTGCAGGGTGTATAAAGATAACTCAAGAAATATCTCTAAGAATTGGAGGTGAGTTAAAATACATATAACATAACATACCATAACACAACATACCGTAAATGCATTCTGTTTAGGCTAAAAGCCTATTACAACTCAATAAAGAACTTAGGCTATGAGTTTCACTATCTAAAAACATTAGTTTCATATGTAATATTCTATACTATACTTTTATAATATCTTTATTGACTACAGAAACAACAGGTCACTTGAGTACTTCCTACCCCCATAGTAACCATTGCATATACTAACCCCAGGTGGTCGCATCATTCATGACAAGGTAATGCTGTAGTCAGCAGGATATCACAAGCTGCATCTTCTTCGTCCAACGTGACCAATGGGAATGCAACGACTGATGATTTACAGTAGCTCCTTGCGGTGCTACACAAAACATATCCGTATTTGATAACAACTAAAACAAACAAATCAAATGTAACCAATACACTTTACTCTGTATTGGATTACTCACGAGAGGATCTTTAATGTAAATACTTACCTGACGGGGAAGACGTTTTCTTTTGTGACTTCCCGTGCTGTTGTACAGTGTAGTTAGATTGTTTGGGAGGCCTTCACAGGATTTGCTTTTTTGTAGGTGTGCATTTTGTCCCACCTGCAATCACTCACAAATGTTGTGAGACTACATTAATTTTTCGCCCCTTCCCCCTACAAAGCAATGTTTTTGTGCGAATTGAAGAGGAAGATGATGGTAAATGATTATTTCAAAATAACATTGCTTTGTACGGGGGAGGGGTGCGAAATTTTTTTGTTCTTTTATTGAAACATAGAAGGGTTTTCGATGAACCTGGACTTTAGGGGCTTTTTTGTCTCGAGGTTTAGGGGGTATATTATAAATTATTGGACTCCCTATTTATTAATGAGTCTCCCTAGGGGTGAGTCGTGGTTTAGGGGTGCCTCCCTGAGGAGTTAGGGGTCCATTTCTAAGGGGTACTACGTACCCTAACTATTAGATGTTGAAAACCACGAGGGCATTCCCCATGGACGTCAACAACAGAAATTGGCACCTAAACATCGCCACGGCAGGCATGCATAGAGCTGGCAAAGTGTTCAAAACGCCAGTACTTACTGCACAGTCCTCCGTCCTATTGCTCCTGATCCAAGGGCAATGTAATCCGTATGAAATAGAACCTACACAGTGAAATAGAGCCTGTCTGAGCTCTCTACCTTCGAAGTGACCTCCATCTTAGAGTTTAAAGGCTGCTTTCCTACAATGTTGCCAAGGGACTGGGACTGACATTCCAACTTAACAATTTCTGGCAAAGAGAAAACTGCAGCCCCCCCCCCATCTCTTCCCGCCAAAAAGTATGTGGGGATGCCCACAGCAGCCTCACTAATCATTCTTTGTAGAGTTTGACCACAAGTAAGGAGAGGCAAGTGAGAACAAGATAAACTTTGATTGGTTTACATGATCAACAAACTTAACTAAGTAATGAATATATACATAAATTGACTGCAAACAATTACAATGAATTTTGCGTAAAAGTAATAACTGTGCATTTGCACATTCTCTAAAGTCTTTCCGTAACATAATTTCAGTGTGTCCATGCTGTTTCCCTTTCCTCATCTGTGCATTGTTTTTTTGACAATCAGGCTTATCTGAGTGAGGCCCTCTTCATTGATGTGAAATGAAGGCATTCCCATCGTCATCTTTCAAATCGTCCTGTAAGGCACTGGAGACCTGTGGAAGGTGTGGTTCCAGTCTGTGTCTGGAAGCACTTTGGAGTGCAGCCTGACCTCCATTGCACTGAAACTGCAGAATATCAGGAAAACCATTCATAACTCCGTAAAAAGAAGTGGTACAGTGCTTCCTCTGAACAACTTGTGTACTATGCCAACAACAATGCCCCATGTAGTAGTTGGAACAGCAGGCACCCCTGCAAAATGGAAGCGAACCATGTCGGGGCTAACTCCACTGCCTGGTGCCTGTAACAAATACCTATGTTACCCTGTACCTGAGCCCATTTAGAACACGCGAACCACATGGCAGAGTTAGCTTTAATGCTCCACAATGTGGCTAAGAATGCTGTCAAACGCTGCAGGTGAACAGAGCGCATACCTCTCAAGCCACAGCAATTCATCAACATAATCCCAGACACTGGCACCCTGGCTCCCTTTGACGCATCTAATCCACTGCTTGGCCTGGAACCAGTACCCTTCGACGTGATTGGTATGGACTCCTGTGACTGGGTCCACAAAGTTCTCTGCATGGATCATTGATCTCAGAATGGATTATTGACCCCAGGTCGACGTACTGCTGGATTTGTGGGATTAGGGTATCTGCATCCCTGGACTCCACTGGTCTAATCCAGCCCCTTTTCTGTTGCGTGTCATACATACCAAATACCCACTGGTCATTCCTTGGGCCAAACCTCCCCTGGTGGTACTTACGCCGCACCAGCAAAGACTCATTGCTGACAACAACCTCAAGCATGACATCATTGTTCGGCAAGTTCAGCATATTTGTGCTGCATTCCTTGCGCAAGAAGCAGAACCACTGCACCACGGTCTTTTCACACAATTGTGACATGGTCACAGCCATGTGCACCTGGGATCCAATGGACCACAGGTAGACCAAGAACATAATGTCCTGCAATCTCAAGTGTGATGATGCAAAAAAAGATCCATACTTTGCACTCCTCTCGGACTTGCAACACCGACACCTCGACACATAACCATCCCTTTCTAAATTGTCCACGTGCCAGACCATCCTCGTTTCTGCAACGACTGCATAGCACTTTTTGCTTGAGAAGACCCCTCCTCTTCAATTCCATGATGGGGTCCGCTGTCTGAACCATATAGAATACCTGCAGGAATACCTGGTATTCCATACCTGTTTATGCTATTCCTTCAAATTCTAGTCTACTAAATTCAACTTCCGTTGTGCCCCTTCTTGGTTCTGTTGAATTTCTAAAGAGAGTGATTAGATAGCCTGCTGTGAGCATGCTTTAGAGCCTTTTTGTCTAAAAGAAGTAAGGGGGGCTTCCGTTGTTTGCAATGGACGGGAAATCGCGTGTTGGACTATCAGTCCCAGGCCTTTTGCAGCATTGTTTGAGGAGAAAGTTAGAAAAGTTAACATGGTGCCGAGTTAGAGTGGGTTGCGAGCCCAAAAAGGCTCAATTTGCCAGTATGGGTAGTGTTAGTGGAGGATTACCACCTGAAAGGATCAGGAGAAGCATGAGGGAGGACTGTGAAGTAAGTACCTATCTTTTATCCCCTTATTGGCCGTTTTCACGCCTGTTTGGAAGGCAAATCGTTCTGAAGAAGAGATGAATAAAAGATAGAAATAATTGAAAACACTTAGATCACATAAATATTTCGAAAGATAGTTTCGAGGACTATTCTCGAACATTATAGAATCATATGCAACCATGAAACCCTACGGCAAACTGAGCAGAGTTCCCCTTGCTACATCAATACATTGTCGCTACCTTTACCAAGATGAAAAGAAGATGTGGAAGGAAATACCATCAATAAGAAAGTATGGTATATACTCGAAAGCCACCATTTGCAGGCATTTGAAACGGCCAGTTGGTGATAGTATTATTGACAAGCGGAAGAACAACAAAGGTCAGCCCCAGAAACTAACCACACATCACAAACGTAATATTTTGCGCCAGGTCAAAATCCTTCCCAGAGACTATGGATATTTCACGACTAAGCGGCTGAAAGTATTAGCAGGGGTCTCGCCAGAAATATCTGATAAACAGTGAGACACACATTCAGAGCTACTGGTTATAAGTATTTGCATTGACGAAAAAGGGCGTTTTAAACAGAAATGATTTTTAAAAAAGGTACGAGTTTGCTGAAAAAGCTACGTAAGCTACTTGCACCAATGGTGTGGACAAAAGGTATAGCTTTTTACCTCGATTGAGTTGGTTTCACGTTTAAGCAAGCCCCCACAACAAGTCATTGGCACCAAGAATGATGGCTTGGAGAAAATCCAGAGATGGTCTCAGCTACAACCAAATGGCAAAAGGTTCAAACAAGGACAGCTATGTTAAGACAGCCAATTTTCTCGTCGCAATTGCATACAAAAGAGGCGTGCTGTTGGCAGAACAATACCATGGGCAGTTAAAGTCTCCAAAAGAGAGTCGGCCTAAGTTCGCTTCTGCCTTGGTAATATGCAACACTTGTTCAATAAGAACATAATTTATCAACAAAGATCAAGTAAGTCAGCTGTATGTAGCAAGAACAAAGCACATGGTGGAGGTCAATAATCTTCCAAAAAACAAGTTTGGCAAAGCATATGCCACATGGTGGGACCCTTTTCTTGTCTTTCTCTTCAAAGACATGTTTGTAATGGACAAGTCACCAGCGACTGTTCATCATCTCTGTCTCACGTTCGTCTTTGTAAACAACGGGACATTTACCTGTTGTAAAAATAGGAACATCCGACTCAATAAAAACGTCAGATGAGAAATGGTTCTTTGGCGGAGGCAATTTGACCATTTCACCTTCTAGCAACAAGAGGAGATCCTTCCATTCAATGACTTCTTTGCTAAAACGAAAATCTTGCAGGACGACGACATCAGCTTTGTCAGCCCTAACCCATGCGTATTTATCATTTGCTGGGTTGTCAAACAACGTATCTCCAAATATGACTTTTAGACAGTGGTCTTGTAGGCCCTACCGTAGGGGAAAATAGGGCCTTGTAGGGAGTCAGGAAAACCTACAGGGAATATACGCAATTGTAGGGGAAAATCCAGAAAGTATTAGGGATTTTACAAACACATTTCAATTAAGTTATTTTCATTGAAGTCTTTTTGGAATTTGAGCTTTTCCTTGTTGCTGGCTACACTGTCAACAAACATGTGTTGGACATTGTTCAAGGACAATAAACTGTGATACATGTTTTCCAAATTAGCCCAGTCACAACATCCTGATTTAGTATCCCTACAGGAAGTGCGCAAGCTGATACGGCAGCTACAAGTGATCTTGAATATGCCCAAAGAAAAATAAACAAAATACAGATCTCAGAAGTATTGAAAGGAGTGGGAGAAGGAGCACTGGGCTAAAGGTTGGTTGACTTTGTCAAAGATATAATAACGGCAAAGCATATTGTAATGTTTGCAGCAAAGATCTGGTTGAGGGTAAATCCGAACTAATCTCACAGGAAGTCAGCCCAACATGTTCGCAATATGAAGACCGTTGAGACAACTCGACCAGTTACTGCATTTGTTGCAGTTTCTTCTTATCCAAGGATCAAAACTGAACTCAACACTTTAGTTGCCAGGAAGAATCTGTCTTTCAAGTTCCTTGACCAACTGGTTGAAGGATTAGATTTTGTTGCTGATGATTCCAAAGCAATCAACAGCATGACCTGTCATGCAACAAAAGGGAAATACCTGATGACAGAATGTCTTCTGTTGCCCACGAATCCATAGAGGAAAAAATGAAAAACAGACGAGGATTTTCAATTCTCTGCGACAAGGCGACAGATATAACAACGAAAAAGATCTGCGTCAATTTTGGTTTTTAGATGAAAACACTATGAATCCAGCAACCTATCTCTATCATTTGATACCAGCAGAAGCAGGGGATGCAGACGGCCTTTTTAATTCACTGGAAAACATTCTGGAAAAAGATGGCATTGGCTGGGAAAAGGTCATCGGGCATGCATCAGATGGTGAAAACCCTATGCAAGGACAGAATAACTCTGTGCTAACTAGATTGAAGAATGCCGTGCCAGATATCTATGTTTTGAAGTGCTTTTGTCACTCATTTCACTTGGATGTGCGTCACGCTTGTGAATGCAGAACAACTTGTTCATGACACGTACAATTACTTCAACAATTCCCCAAATAGACAAAAGAGATATGAAATAGATATGAAGAAGCTCATATAATTTTAAGGCCATGCAAGACACGTTGGCTTTCTTTGTCTCAATGTGTTTCCCACATTCCGTGAATTGCAGAATTCTTCTATCAATTGACGTAGACGACGAAAGAAAATGGAGTCCGCTGGAAATGGTCTACCCTGGAATAATGGCCAGTGAATCATTAAAGGAAATGCGACCATATGATAAAGACAGTTTTTTGAAAAGATGCCGGGATTTGTATCGCGAAGCAGTTCACCAGGTATTGAAGCGCATTGACATTTCAGATCCAGTTTTGAATGCCATGAAAGATATTGAGCCAAGTACCATCCTGAGTAACAACGCCTCTCAAGCAGCAGCAGGAATTCTGGCAAGACAGCTTCCCCATCTGAAGGCAGCTGCTAGTCTTCAGGAAATTGATCGCCAGTGGAGATCCTTACTGATTGATGATGTTGTCAAGAAAGTTTGTGGAATTGTGGAAAGGCATGCAAGCCCTATCAGAATACAGAGATCTGGCAATGTTTATGCTGCAGACAACAGCACTACTGCAAAGCACCGCAGCAGTGGAACATACCTTTTCAAAAATAACAATAAAACTAATCTGAGAAATAGTCTTGCTGTCAGTACCATCGAATCAATTGTTAAAGTTAGTGAAAAGTTCAAGGAGCCATTTGAAATAGAGGAGCACCTTCTCCATCTTCACAGTAAGGCCATGAATTCTTACATGCAAAGGTATTTTGAAACAGACCGCATGAATGTCGAGGATAATGTTAACTTTGAGTTAACATAACTTAATAAAGAAATGCAGTTACGTAGTGTTCAGAGAAAAGTTGTTTTGAAAATTGTCTAACTTGTTCTAATTTTCTGTTAAACTTTTCAAACAAATAAATAACTTATTAGTTTTAGATTTTTGAAGGGATTGTAGGGGAAAATGTTGAAAAGTGGGGGAAAGTAGAAGGAAATTAAGAAAAATGCTGCAGGGATAAGTAGGGGAAAAATGCATGTGCTGTAGGTGGAAATTGCCAACACTCAGTGGGAGCACTGCTTTTAGAGTCTTTAGGATGAAAGTTTTGGCGCAGTTTGAGCGGCCATAAATCACGAGGTTGCAAAATTTACCTCACCCCAATGTCAAAAGATCTTGGAGGTGCATTGCAAAGACATAAGGGTATATGACATTCAGTGTTGGTACACCCAATGCACAGTCGAGCCAACGACAACTACATCCATCACTGCATTCATTATTGACAGCATGAAGGATCTTATCCATTCTGCTTGTGCTCTCGACCTGCAGTGCCGCTGAAGTATTTTTCAAAAGCCAGGACTTGCTTATCAACTCATCAAGGTTTTTTTGCCTGCGAGAAAATATATACATGACCAAATCACACTTACTTTCTTGTTTACGCTTTGGCAAATAGCTCTTGAACATTATTTATATCATTTTTGATAATAAAATCTTACACCTCCAAATTGCTGAGAAGTCTTTTAATTTTGCCGTCCATTGTTGCTTAAGTAGACATCACAGAAGACATTGGTTTCCCCTTTCTGCTCACCTCACGATTTGCAGATGCCGATACTCTGGTATTTGGACAGATCAGGATGCCCCGGACTATGTTCGACTTTGTTGTCTAATTTGCATACATATTGGTAAGCATGAATGTAATGATTGTGGCTGTCTGAGAAGTTTAACACTATATTGTGCTTTCTCATAATATTAGTCTTTACAGAAAGCCCTTTTTTCACTCCTGTCAGCATAATGCAGCAGTGGTAACGAAAGGCTGTTGCCTCATGCATTTCTTTGCAACAGGCCCAATGTGACACCTTTACTTGGCTGCTACCTCTATCAAACTCCTCTTGCACCATACGACCAAAACTTTCTTTTGTTGGGAGCTTGTGCATACTTAACAAGGTACTGGCACGTTCCACTTCTTCTATTTTGTAATTGTGAGTCGGACATTTTGATTTTAAATTGTGCGTAAACATGTGTTAAAATAATTTGAAGAAAAAAGCGCCTACACTTTTCATCTTATTTTGAACCAAGCCTCAAATTATTTTTATTCGCCATGGGACACTTCCTCCTGTATCGCATTATGCAAACTAACGGGAAATTACTTTTTATCCATGCGATGTTTTGTTCTCATTTACATTGCTGGTTCATAATATCATCGTATTTTACTATGAGTATCTCTATTCTATAATTTCATAATGTCTGCATGCTTTAAGTATTAAATTGCATTTCCTACTAATTTGGTTAAAAGATAAGAGTTGGGGAAAGTTACAGAATAACACTGTTGATTATTTACAGACATATTTTTACAACCTGACTGTGGCCTACGTTTGTCAAATATATGTTAAGAAAAATAAATTCTTCCCTAACCCAACCCATAGTTGAAATTACCCCCAACCCAACCCAC
>JANTCA010003918.1:0-10500 GCA_024741275.1 Chironex yamaguchii | reverse complement strand
CATACATACACACACATACATACACACATACATACATTCATGACTACATACGTACATACATACATACATACATACATACATACATACATACATACACACACACTTACATACACACACATACATACATACATACATACATGCATACATACATGCGTACATACATACATACATACATACATACATACATGCATGCATGCATGCAAAAGCGCTACGTTATGACGCTACCGCACCAGACGTAGGTTAAGCTATAGGGTCCATCACATGAGAAAAATTAGCAAGCTTTACTTGGCTGGCCCGGACTGCGGAATTCTTACTTCTCATAGACAAACTCTCATAAAAAGCGTCTTACTATCACATGAAGGCGAGTCTTTCCAATGGGAACGTTCCAGCTTGGCAAAGTGACCTGAAAAGCATAATTGCACGTATGCGGGAAACGGAAAGAATAAGAAATGTCATGTATCTTTTTTCAGCTTGCCAAACTTTATATAGCGAGCTAACTTGAGCCCGATCAAGTGATAAATATTTTAATTTGCTTAAGTGTCATATTGGAAGTTTTTAATTTCTATTTTCTAAGAGGATGTCCTTTCCTTCTGGCTTCGGCTTAGGTGTGGAAGAATTAGAGGGAAATAGACGATTGCGTGCATGTTATTATTTAGGACGAGACGCGATCTGTTCCAAGATCCCTCGGTGAGCTCACCACACACACATGAGAATGATGAATTTTGTTGGCTGAAATGCTAGCTTAATTGTTTTAAGACATATTTGATGCCACAAAACATGCTTATTTTCGAATCTCTTCCCTGCTGAGAAATTAATGTTGTCAGGTGTTGCCACAAATAGGACAAAGCGAGTGTTAAGATAAAGATAAAGTTAACATCTGTGAGCTGAAAACTGTATGAGAGGGCTAGGTTTATTCGCTAGGTTTATTCGCTAGGTTTATTCGCTAGGTTTATTCGCCTACATTCTGTCAAATTGTCGTACACAACAAGCGGTGCGAGTAGTCAAAATCGCAACATCACTGGCACACACCAACTGGAAGACGACAGAACGACAGAGAGAAATTTGCATAGAACTGTAGAAACAGAAGTAACTTTCCACGCAGTATCTACTCAAACTATTTAACTTAACGCAGATAAAATCAAGATCTAAAACGTGTTTCTGTGTATAATGGTCTCTAATTATGACCATTTTAGGAAATATTTACTTAACTTCTTCCTATGTCAAGATAAGAGCTACGAAAGGCTACCTTTACCCCTTTTAATTAATATTCTTCTGGTTGTGTAGGGGTTTGGAATTCGTTTTAAGACTGTAAGTTAGACGCTGTATCTACTTGACCACCACTACTGTTTCTATTCTTTTACTTCTAGCGCTAAGGATCGCATTTCTTTAAATGATTGTGCTTATGCTAGTCGCACACGAGAGTCTAATGGCTTAGCTAAATGGCACGAGTGACATTTAGCTCAGTCATTCGGCTCGCGTGTGCGGCGTTTTTTTGGTATGAATTTTGGCACGTGAGCCAAGTCTCAAGATGTCAAAACAGTTTGATATCTTTTGTCTCGCGTGCCATCTTGCTCAGCTACGTCCCTGTTTAAAATTCTAGTTTCCATGGTATCCGAGAAACCTCAGTCAGGGGATCTAGACAATACTACGTCACGCATAAAAAGTGTTGAGAAGACCGCTGATGTATCTGGTGTGACGGAAAAAGAACATGTTAAACTTGCAACTTCTCATCCGTTAAGCCGTAGCCAGTCACGCCAACTGCAACATTCAAGGAGTTCACCAAATATACAATCACGCCAGGAACTATCTTCAGAAGATGGCGACATGACAAGAACATTGTCCTCCTCATCTGTTACTGTTCGGTTGGAGGACTCGCGAGATCGAATTAGGATAACATCAAAAAGCAGAATTCGTACGATATGCGAAAAAGTTCGAAAACCGGTGAGCGATGTGCATGTTTTAAGTAGTCTCTGTTTTTCTAACAATTGTGTCAGTCAAATCTACCAGGTGATGACGTTTCTGTGTATATCACATGGGACCCTCTAACAGCTTTAAGTAGGCTAATCTTATGGGTCCTGGGTTCGACTGAAAACTGCAACCGATGACGAGATTTCCGCTCTGGAGTTTTTGGGTTGACAAGACTGTGAAACCAATCCTTAGTCTTTGAATTTCTCCAACTTCAATTTAATTTATGCAACTAACACAGCTAACATCAAAGTCACGTTTGTATGGAACTTGCTGTAATTGATGAAGGAGAATTGTTCATACACTCAATGCAAAGCTTACCATTTCAGGTACACCCTGTTATCGTTTTGCCTGAAATTCCATAAAGTTTGTGACTTTCTTCACTGTCCCTTTGAATCGAGCTTCATGCTTGTGCATAGGCACAAAACACATGCCGCTTGTAAGCGTATGTACCAACAGACAGGCACCCAACTCAATGAGTGGATGACCAGGTTTAAATGATTTACTGTCTTTCGAACTTCCCTATCGAGCTGTTTAGTTCTGTAGGAAACACGTCAGATTTGCAGTCGGAAAACCTGCATTTAACGCCCTGGTGTCTAACTTTACTGCTGTTTATAAAATATCCAACCGAAGAAGCACTCTTGAAGTAGTTGCCATGTCAAATTAATGTGAAATTAAGGACGGAAGCCTATTTATTACTCGTCACTCAAGGCAACGTCATTGCGATGAATTAGCTTGTTACTTCACGCCAGGGAAGAATTGTTTTCGGCGGCGTTTTTTTGTTTGTTTGTTTGTTTGTCTGTTTGTCTGTCAGCAGTATTACGCAAAAACTATTGAACGGATCCTCGTAAGAAAAATCAGACGATCAGTCGTCATCCAAGTGAGATTCCTTTAACTTTTTAGATCGATCTGGATCACCGTATGGATAAAAAAGTCTTCCGATATCGCAAGATCCCGATCTCTCTTCATTGGCCGATTTTCAGAAAAATATTCTCTCTCGATATATGGCCGACTAGAAAGTGGCTTTGTGGGACAGTAGATGGTATCTTGAATCGCCTGGCAAATGTAACATAACCTAAGATGTAGAGCTACTTTGTTTGTGTGTGTGTGACCCTGTCTTTTCTGTGACCCCTTCAGCCTTGCCGAAGTTCGTCAGCCTCTTATTGTCTTGGTTGTCATTAATTTAATTAAACCATTTCTATGAAGACTAGTCTACCCTTGTCGTATTTAGTTCCGTTGGTCGCATACTGAGACATCAGCCGAGGAAATGTTTCATCGTTAAGTTAAAGGGTATTTGTATAAGCCCTATTTCACCCTCTTTAGTTAAGGGTTTCATCATTGAGGAAGGATTCCCATAACTTTCTTTCCATAAGAACACTTTAACTTCAGTCCTTGTATTTTTCATTTCTCTGGAGCAGCTTCTTGATCAATGGTGGCTAGTACAACGAAGATTAGCCGGCATAGACACGGATGGGCTTGGATGTATCAATGGAGATCAGCTGAAGGTAAAATGACCTACATTATTGTCGATTATTGCAACAATCGCTCTGTAATGCCCAAATTCAGGTATCACTTTACTACCTTGTCATCGCAAAGACCAATTATACTTATCACCGTGCACTACACTAAGAAACATTACCTTACAATAAACTACACTACAATTCACCAGACAACGCTTTTCTACCGCACAATGAAGTACATTACGCCACACATATATATATACAATACAGTACACGCACATATACATATACATTATATGCATATACATATAATATACATATATTATATACATATACATATACATATACATTATACTGAATTATGCTACATTGCCAGATTATGACGATGTGTTTAAATTTGAGAGGGAAGTCGATAGTTATATAACTATTTGAATTAAACACAAACATACCTACATTGATTACATAATAATTTGCAGTCATTTCTGTTGTTGCTGTTGTTTTTGTCGTTTTGAATAAGGAAACACATGTATGTATGTATGTATGTATGTATGTATGTATGTATGTATGCATGAGTGTATGCATGATTATGAGTATGTATGTATGTATGTATGTATGTATGTATGTATGTATGTATGTATGTATGTATGTATGTATGTTATGTATGTATGTATGTATGTATGTATGTATGTATGTATGTATGCATGTATACATGCATATAGTTTTTTGAAAGAATTATTCGGCTGGCTCCCACCGCAGTTACTGTGACAATGCTCCACTCTTGACAAAAATATATATATATACATACATATATACAAATGTATGTATGTATGTATGTACGTATGTGTGTTCGTTATCTCATTACAAACATGCATATATAGAACTATAAACATAAACATCCATGCAATCACAAAATATGGAAGGAAGTGTAGGTCAAAATATGTTCCTGTGTACGCTACTCAAGGGTGAAGCATTTCTACAATGACTTCATTGAACTGGCAAGAATCGTTTAAGGGAGAACATAGGTAAATGTATCAAATATACATCAATCACATGAGTGTGTCTCTATATATTTGTGTGGGCATGCATATAGTCTTTATGTATTGATAGTCTGTATGTGCACAACAAAATCCGCTAAAGAATGAGATGATCACCAAACTGGCTAATTACGGGTGAATTGCAGTCAATGTGTCCTCTCCCTCGTCACTTTGATCTTGAGTAAAAAGTGCACAAAACACATGGTACAACACAAACGATCTGAACTCCTACAAAAATAAATTCATGATTAATAAAGGCGCAAAGCCTGACAAATATTTATTTGTTTTAAGTGCACGCTTAATGAAATCCAACACGTCTCAAGATCTTCCTTGTTGGCGTGAAACTCCAAGTAACGGAAACACCCCTTTGTGATCTTTCTTTTCTGTTAAGAAATCGACCAATGTATGTCCAGGTTTGAGTAGCAATTACGGTTATGCTCAACTTCAATTCAGTGATTTTTCAGTGGCTTGTTGGCAACTCCGCACAAATTATATTGGGTATATTATCAACTGACGGTGATAGAAATCAACATTTCTTAACTCAAACACGTCACTCGATTGATGCCTAGCATGCATTATTACGTCATTGTGGCTAAATTTCATGCTTACAATTTTTATCATTCGAGTAGCGCATATTTAAACCAAAGCCATTATCAAGTTATCTAATAATCTCTATCTTCCTATTTCGTAAATTCTCTTGGAAAGTAACATTTTCTCGTCCCTTCGACGTGATCAATATGAAGAGAATATGGTTGCGTTCAACACAGTTGGGCGCCTTTCCACTCATCCTCTCATTTTAAGAAACACGTCTGCGATTGAAAACATCTTAGAATCAAAAGTTCGTTAGGTAATTTTATGAGGTGTTTTTACCTTTTAACTAAATATACCTCGGACCTGTTCAACTACCACGTGCTTTTTTCCTTCTGCTGAATGAACTTGCTGCTAGCACCTGCAAAAATATATCGTTGTCGAGAAAAATACCGCTTGCCTTCTTTGATTTCTTATGCCGACATGAAAATTCCCTCATCTTATTATTACTTGGCTGTCATTACAAACCTTTGCCGCCAAAGTGCGAAACGTTATGGCAATTTCTTCCAATTAGGCGATTAGTAACTTCAACAATTATTTTGCGCGCCTTGTATTTATCTAACAGATTCTAAATTTACCATTCTAATCCCATCCCGCGATTTTCAAACGGTTTTTAAGCCAAACACCCAAAAAGAAACAAAAATCACTTAACAAAGTTGTGGTATGTGCCATTTCTCAAATTAGAAGCCATTAGACCACACAACAGTACCAACGAAGCATGATTACATATTCTTTAACTGTCAACTTCTGTTTCTGCCATGATAGGCCTTTATGTCAAATCGATTCTACAGCCCGCTTTAAAAAGCCTTTTTCTATGCAACACAATCAACCAAGTACAAAATAGTTATGATAAAAATTGTCAAAATACCTTGCTTTGTATTCCACATCTCACCCGAACTTGCCATTAAACACGACAGGTTTTTTATCAATCCAATTCCCAAACTGTTGGTTATTGAAATCTGACTGCGCCAAAGAAAACTTAAGGAAACTTTTGCTGCTGGGCTCACCTTGCAAATCAGCGCGAATTTTGAATACAATCAGTGACTGTCACAGTTATAAGCAACTGCTATCGTCTCAGTGCCTGTGGCTCTGTTGGTATTAGCGAAAGGGGCTGCTTTGGTACAAGGAAACTGTTCCTTCTATTTAGTGCCGATTGAAAAATGCTGCTATCGCGGAAACAGTTAGAAGGCAACAATTTGATCGCATGTTGTCCAGCGTCATTCAGGCGAATGAAAAACCCTTATCCATACTTTAATCATCAGAACAATTCCTTTTGTAAATTACCTGCAGAGAACAGCTTTGATTCGCCATAAAGTCACCAGTTTACCAATGCATTGAACAGTGAACTTAATTCCTTACGTTACCTCCAACTGTGCCATTTCTACACAACACTCAAGTGATGGTACCTTGGTAACAAAACCAGCTTAAAAGTACAGCAGCAAAGTCAATTTTGACACAAGACACCGCGTGCTACCAAGTTGACCATCGCATGTAGAAGGATATTGCTTTAATTCTAATTTTTAAGTGTTTAGTGCGATATGTTTAGCAAGCCATTTTGAAGTACAGCATTTGTATGATACAGGGCAAATACTCAAGTGGTCGACTGTCTTCCTCAATTTCCGGTAACATGCAACGAAGATTGAAGGTCGTTGCAATTTCCTTAAACAAATTTGCGATTCAGGAAGTCTGAACAGAAAATAAAAATTCACAATCCGAGGGTCATACGTCAACTGTTAACTAACTAGACTAACTGACAAACGTTTACCATTGTGCTAAATAACACAACTCTGACGGAACATGTTAACAGAGGTAGTTCAAGTCCCAACTATGGCCACTACCATTTCTCCTAAAACACACAAGCTTTCAGAAATGAGACAGGAATTCAAAATTGACAAGAAAGGCCCCAAAACACGGGACCTCGAAATACCACATAGCATACGAAAATGACTTGAATGGGGACTTAAATGGGGACCTGCATGCGTGCCTCATTCGACCCTTCTGTAGGGCTTTGAAACCTGGACGTCGACATCATGGCAGCAGAGGCATGATCATTTGACATAAATACGGCAAATACGGCACAACCGACCCTTTATTAACTCAATAGTGACATTTTAAGATTTTACAAATTGTAAAGCGAGAGGTAGGGCCGGGGAAGATAATGATTGGGAGCAGGTGGCAATTCAACGGAGCAACTGTTGCAAAAGGTTGGCCGACCTTTCTGTACCTTGGGACCTGGACGGAACCACAGATTTGTTGGCCGTTCAAAGGCACGTTAACTCGCCATCTTGTTGCTGTTTTCACGGCAGAAAACAACGCGATCTGAAAACAGCAGAACGATATTGTTATTGTATTTCACGTGATTTTTTTTTCTATTTTTCAAACTCCTCAACAAGTTCCCTCCAGTCATGTATGAGTAACAAATGAGATTTCCGCTTAGTTCTAGACTTGGTGACATAAGGATGGGATTTTGCATTCGGACATAAGATGTGTAGACAGGCTGTCATGAAGGCAGCTGAGAATATGTGATGGCTAAAAAGCAAGTTGAGGTCAAAAGAAAGAGTGATTATTTGTATAAAAAGAATTCAAAATAATGCTCAGGAAAATGACAGGTGACTCTCTTGTAGAGGATTAAAAGTTATGTGGCAAGGAATTTTTCTGTGTATACTTTGAAGCACGACCTTTTAAATCTTTCATTTTATCGTCCAGGAGGTAAGGTATGTTAAATCAGAACACAAACTTTTAAGCCAAATGGCCTAAACATAGCTAATGTAGGCTTGTCAGCATCATAATGTGCGCCAAGCAACGGACCTCGGTGTTACTTGATTGGGATATCCCCTAGCACACACCCAACCCCAGTGCTTTCTCTAAGGTAATGATTTGTCCGATTTTTCGAACGGCGTGTATATAGATGATGTTGCTCTCAGTTATTGCTGCAGAAAGAGAATGACACGTGGACTATACATGACACGCGTGGATTTAACCAAAGGATGGTATTCCTAACACAGTGGAGGGTTTCAGTTTAGCTCCGTGTTATCGTGTGTTAGCTGAAACACGATGCAGCAATGAATGTCCAGATCTTCATGTACCACAAGGTCTTAATGTCTACAAAAGTCTACATCTTAGATTTAAGATGTACTACAAGGCCTTAGACGATCTACAAGGTCATTGGCAAGGTTTAGATATCTTAAAAGGTCTCAGATGCTCTATTTCCTTGGTCTTTGCCATTCTACGAAGTGCTAGTCACATCAGAATGTCGTAGACGCACTACAAAATTTTAGGCATACCAAAAGGTCTAACGTGCACTACCAGGTTTCAGGCGCACTACAAGACTTTAGGCGCACTACAAGACTTTAGGCGCACTACAAGACTTTAGGCGCACTACAAGACTTTAGGCGCACTAAAAGACTTTAGGCGCACCTCAAGGTCTGGCATACACGGAAAGGTCTTAGGCGCACCACAAGGTTGTAGACACACTACGAAGCCTTAGGTAATCTCCAGGCTTTTAAATGTCTTGGCATAATTAATACTTGTACGTTGAAAGTTGGTGGTAAGATCTGACTGGGCAAAATTGTTACAATTGTCGTGTTATAAACAAGAGGTTGTGTTCGTATTTGCTTCATCGTAAACATCGAATTTCAAGCCGCACTTCGCAGCGAAAAACGGATCGCTTTTTCACTTATTAATAAGAACATTGGAACACTAACTGATATAGTCTCGCGCGTATATTTCCACATGTTTCACCAAAGTCGACCTCATTATTTACTCGCCAGCTTAAAAAAAGTCGAGAACGTTTATTGTAAATTGATTAAAGCAAATTGAAGTTGATTTGCTCAATTTAGACCCTTTCATCTGATCAACGCCTTTGTGCCCTCGATCATTTATTTTCTTTTTCTATAACTCAGAATGCATTTTTAGAACGGCTTTGTCTTTTCCTTGAAACATGTGGTTTTAACAAAGCTTGCGAGCACAGTCAACATGGAAAACGTTTTCAAGCTCTTGATCTGTCTTCTAAAATCCTCTGTTTTTCGTGGTCACAGCTTTCCATGGAGATTTGAATGCAAAAAGTGGAATATGTTTTGTATATATCTGTAAAAACAAATGCGCTGCTTTAAAACTGAAAATTTAATAATCAGATCAGCTACCCCCGTCCCTTCACCATTTTTACACAAACTGAATTGAACAGGCTTAGGTCATAACCACAAAAACCATTTCGTTTGCAAACTCTGGTAAACATTCTCTTATAAGCTGAATTCCTGGTTTCAAATTCACTTAACCACTAAGGCCTTGACTTTTATAAATACATCGGTAAGGTATATCAGCTCTTCCGCTCCATGACTAGATTCTACGCCCAAAAGCGAACGTGAACTGTCGGACGTGTGATCCGACGGAGAGTGTCCGGGTGCGAGGTTCAACCTACCCGGTTACTTTTGTAGTGTGAAGTGTTATCGTCGTTCATAATTACTGAAGACATAAGCCGATTTAGTTTAATGCTTCGTCATTTGATATGCCAGTCTTCTCACAATGGGGTCGAATGGAATGCTGATTTACCCTGCTTTTATTCCAAATTGAATGCGCAAAACTATGATCCTGGATCATCCGGATTGGTAACGGTATATCAGTGTAAAATTTCAAAGATTCGTTGTTTCTGCTTTGACGCAGTCACTGGATTATCTCTGGCGTATGCAACAATGCTTGCCAATGCATTAAGATAATTTAGTTTAAATCCATCGATTGCTATCATTTCAGGCCAAACAAACAGCACAATCCAAGCCACAAATGGCACCCCTAGCCAGTTCTAACGGATATCTCAGCTGCAGTTCATCATAGCAGACAATTTTTTTAAAATGTAACTTGGCCTAATGGGAATTAACCGAGCCCACGACAGCGTACGTCAACCTTGTCGACTTATATCTGCAGATAGTCCAAAGGTAGATAAATGGATCCCTCGTAGGCACAAAAAACCAGGTCTCTTGTAAAGCTTAAACAATAATAGACAGACACCCAACGACAAGGCTGGGTGATCAGGCTTGAATGCCTGATAGCTTTTCGTCCCATGTATTGAGCTGTTTAACTAAGTAGTAAAGGCGTCAGATTTGCAGACTTGGGTTCAGGTGACCATAATCATAGTGATTTTTCCGTCTTTTCCCGTCTTCTCTCACAAACGGTCTTCAAATTGTGCTGGCCAGGATTCGAACTCGCATTCTCATGCAGGCAGACTCGTATCAATGTGAAGACTTCTATCCAGAGCAACAATCTAACGGTCGCTTACATTTTGGCATTTATATATTCATACTCCAAATATTCTGAAGCTCATAAAATACCTACCTATCTACCTATCTATCTATCTATCTCTCTCTCTCTCTCTCTCTCTATATATATATATATATATATATAACTCAAAAATACACCTTCATTTTGACGTTTCGATATTATCTTCATCAGAATTACTGATG
>JANTCA010003917.1:0-10500 GCA_024741275.1 Chironex yamaguchii | reverse complement strand
GTGAAAAAACGAACTCTTTCTGCCTACAGAGTACTGGTTTTGTTGTTTTAATGTAGACAGACTCCAGTACACTTAGAAGTGACATGATCACCTTTTACTGCAACAGACATAAGGAGTTCGTCCGTTGTCTATTTGAAGGAAAGGACTTCGTGTACTCTGCAAATATTGCTTGGCTTCTGCCTCACTTACTTGTTGAAAAGTTGAAAGTTGACATCTTTGATGGTCTTCAAATCTGTCAGATTACCCGAAATCCTGAGCCTGAAAACTGAATGAATGGAGAGGAACTGGAGGCACGCTAATACTACTTCTTACATATGGATCGGTCTCCTGAGAATCTCGGATCAATGATAACAATGGGACTCTGAAGAGAGACAGCTCTGCTACTGATTATTCTGGGGGTTCAAACAAATGAATTTTCATGCCCTGAATTCTGTACAATGACGGTACTTTACTTTACTTTGAACTTGCCTTCATCCAAGTCTGTTATTCAATTTATATGCATTTAAGTTTGTAACATTTAAGAAATGGATTCTGTTAGAAAATTATAATTTTTTCTAAAACCTTTTTGGGCGAGAAATATTAACGAAAATCAACTGATCATGCCACAAAAATGTACTCAATTAAGTCAGAAGATCGGATTCATAAAAGTCTAATTAACATAAAAACATGACCTGACTGAACAAAATGGATGTCATTTATGGATTCAGTGATGCAAAATGCTCCTAATTCATTTGCAAAATCACAGACAACTTACAAATGAGGGTTTTTGCAACGCAGGACTATCATTCATATACCATGCTAATAGGAAAAGTTTAATTTTCCTATTAGCATTACGTATTCAATTACGCCGCAAGTTCAGTTTACACGATGCAATTTAACTCGTATGCAATTTAACTCGTATGCAACTTTTACTCGTATCAGACGCATGAAAGGACCGCATCGCGTAAACTTGTCTTAACGGCAACACCTGGCAAAATCAGAGACGACAATTAAATCAACAACCAAATATGAAGTCCTTGTTTTCTGACTTAGCACTTCCTTCGTACTGTACAACAGTTAAAAAGAAATAACTTCCACAATTTTATTACAAGTTGATTAATTAATCAACAGCCATCGATGCAGCCTACAATACTTACATTTGAAAAAATAGGAGCCTAGGTTGCAACTACCGGCTCCACTTCTGCTAAACGTGATAACAAGCACGTGATTCTTAAACATGCCAACTAAGCCTAACTAGGTCCGTATTTGAAAACATGCAAGACATTTGCATCTACGTTGCAGGGTGATGCTTCCGTCAAAGTGCAGAACTGCTAGACATGTGGAATGTACTGTCCCTGATCAATTTATACAACGTTGATTTTAAAAATTAGTTTTTCGTATCTGCCGTTTTTTAAAACCTAGGTTGTGAATGCTACAAAACTTGAAAACTATTTCCAATTGATTATTTAAAAAGCAAAATTGCTCTAACTCAATTGTTCACCTACTATATTACTTCTAATTGACGCACAGGTTCTTATAGCGGGGATGAGGGCACTAAAAATGCCACTTTCAAGATGCCCATGGCGAAAATGGGCGACAATATCGACTTATGAAATATACGATGCATGTGACAAAGAATACGTGTGTATACTGTGGGATGAAACAATAAATCCGTGTTTCAGAACAACTGATTTGGTCATGTCGTTTAAAAACGCCATTTTAGTTTAAGGCTATACGCAATAACATGATCAAGTTTGTAATCATGTCACCTATTTGTCGTTTGTTCTAAATCAAGGATTTAAGGAGGGATGATTTACTAATAAGCGCACGCATGTTAGGGGCCGTTCAAAAATGACGTCACGCACCAAGGGGAGGGGGTAGACAAATTGTGACAGTTTGTGACACAGTTTGAAGGACGGGGAGGGAACTCACAGGAATGTGATGTCACACATTCGTAAAATAGTATCTATCCAGTTTTTGCCAATCCCTTCACAAAAATATGACCCCTTAGTAGAACCTTAAGCCTCAGTAAGATGCAGCTTCATATTTCACTTAAGTGTAATGAGCGTTCGATGTCATGCGTCAGGAAAGGGAAATGATTTTACTGAGAGTTTCACAGTAGTGTTAATAGTAGCATCTCAGTAATCGCACTTATTCCCTTTCGCTATTTCAAGATGCAGTTGTTTTTCATTGCTAACTGCATTTCGCTGACTCTACACAATTTTTGAAAAATTAAGTTTGCAACATCACAAGGGGGTCATTCATTTTCTGTAACAATGCGTGACACGGGGGAAGGGGGTCAAAATATGTCAAACTTTACGTGACGTCATTTTGAACGGCCCCTTAATTCCCTTACCTGGTCGCATTGTAACAGGATTAGCCACAGTTCGACTAGATGCTTGATAACGTGCAACACAACGTAAATTTGTCAACAAAGTGCAGTTTATATAGTTGCAAGTCAACCCGGGTGCGTGTCTGACCAAGCAATAGTTATGGGTACGTCGACAATGCGCCTACATACCAAATAGACAATAAGTCAAAAACCAGTTAGCTCTTAGTGTTCCACAATGGCTGCTTCAGACATATTTCTCGGCATTGTACTGGGACTTACTTAGGCCTCCGAATCATTCATATCTAACCCAATGGCCAAAACACAGCAACAGATTCAAGGCATTTCTTTAGCCTTCTGGGAATTGTCCTCATCCTTCTACGAACGAACGGGATTTAGCGAGATCCTGATGTCTCCCGTGGTTAACCTTACAGCTGTTCGTTGCTTGTGGGGACCTTGCAAATTTTTGATCGACTAACTCAAGTCTTAACAGGGCCACCAACCCAATTTGATACTGGATCGGTGGAAACACCCACTTAATCAAAGCGGAAAAAGGAGCGTCAAACCAAAGTAATACCGTAGTCATGAACTTTCCATAGACTCCCTTTTTCTCTCTCCTTCCCTAAGAACCAATGTGTCCAATAATTGGCCCGGTTCATTCCATCCAGATTTCAAGTTTCAATTCAGAAGGCGCACCCTCGTAACATTTGAGTAATGCTCCTTGGAAAGTTTTTCATCATCCCTCTATCCACTTGCATTTCACTCCTTAACTAAGCTATAACCGACTCTTCTACTTAAGACAAAAAATAAAGCAACAGCCCTAAAAATACCCTAACTAGCACGATATCTCTAAAATCAATCGTTAATGCCTTATCCTACTGGGCATTCACATCTTATTGGTACTTATCCAAAAAGTGACTTGAGTTACATGACCAAGAATCGGAACATTTTGCTTCTGTCTAACTCAGCAGAAAATTCATAATCAGGGGATCATTGTTTTGAGCTCAGATGATCGCTGATAATCCTCCATCAGTTCTAGATCTTTCCCTGGCTAGCAAGAGCACTTCAAGCTGCTTCCATGGATGCCATACCACCCACGGGTAGGAGGCAATACCGATCTGGTTTGATGCAATATTTACGATGGCGGTAAACGCCGCACTGATCTCTTGGTCAACTTTGTAACTCATCTTCGAAGTAGCATTCACACACTTATTGTACGGATTAAAGCCGGGCACATCAATGCACGTGCATGTAACTCTGCTAACCAAATAATTTATACAGGCAGACACATCGCCACACCTATCCCCTAACACGGCCATTTAATACGTTGACATTAAACTGTAGTAAAAAGGTGTAATTAACTAGACATACTTAATAAAGCAGATGTAACGACTTTCTTTGAAAAAACGTTCCTTCAAATTCAAGGGAAGAAACTTAAGTCACAAACCAAGAGACGCAGATCACTCTTGCGACAACGTACTATCAAAAGTTAAAAATTAAAAAAATCAAATTCACATCCACTAAAACAAATCTACTGTTAAATCATCCATTAATTCAGTCACGTGCCAAAACACCGTTTCCTTCCAATATGGTACATCAGCTAGTCCATTATATTATACCCAAACTAATACTAAACAAGTGTATACTTATCAACAAATGAGAGGCATCGGCTTCACCTATACTGTCCCATTTACACACAAGTTAGGCTGCAGTAATACGGAACAAATAAATCTAAAGCACTTCCAATTTGAAATGTTAAGTTGTGGATATTAAGAGGAACGATCTGGTTATAGAAATGTCGTGTAATGTTGTTTTAAGAACGAATAATAGTGTCTGAGGAAGCTTGACATGCAGAAGTATAATCGATGAGTTAGACTGGTACATCAAAGCCGATTCGAAGCGTTGTTTCGTTGAAATAAATACAGTAATGCCTCATAGAAGCATGGAATAAAGCCTAATCATCTAATCATCTAACTATCAAACGTGAAAACAAGAACAACTAATTTTTGTTGATAAAACCTTCCTGAGTTACATGAATGAAAACTGAAATAAACCTATATGGAATCAGGCCATTTAACATACAAAATTGTTCTTCAAAGACTTTAGATCCAACAAACACATTCCACCCTACGCTCACCTGTGTTCGGTCACTTTCCTTCGCCAACAGACAGTGTATGGCTATCTTTTGCCCATTTACATAATATATATAGCAATAATATAGTACACGGATACAGCCATACCGCCCCTCTCTTCCCACTGAGTGACTTCTATACCTTCTCTTCGCCGACGCTTTACTTCTAACTACCACCAATCGAATCAATGACTGTAGTAATCTACGAGAATAGATTTATAAAAAGCTGGGTAGGTTCCCTCACATAGTCCTACCTATCACCATTTTAACATAACAAGAACACGAGCAACGAAGGAGCGAATAAAGATCAGATTGCGACCACTCTTCGCGTAGTAACGTGAACTCGAAGGAGATCAGTAGGTCTGAAAAGAAATTTTTTGAAATATACGGTCTCTCGAGGTTTCAGCCAACTTCATCCAGTGAAAAAGAAGTGCATTATTCGTCTACGTTGGCCTTTATATCATAGGATCAGCTGTCTGTCCTTGCTCTCCAATCGAGGCTTTACTATTACATCTTTTAATCCTTCTACACAAACGTAGATGTGTCGTGGGTGTTGTTTTGATCTAAGTCCATCGATTTTCTCTTTTCGTCGCCATATTGGCCTATGAAGGAACCATCTTCATTGAACCTCGTTTCTTCGCCATAATCCTCGATGCTATCATTATCATCACTGGGCGGCTTCTTCTCCAGAGAACTTTGGCTTGAATAGCGGGGCGGAGGCCGATTGTCAACTTTGTCGCTAAAAATGAAAAAGAACCCACGTCAAACAAGCTTGCCGACTCTAACAGTAAAGGAGCATAAAAGCAAAGACAGAGACAAGGATGAAAGTATGACAATGAAGTCATGAGATAATGTTGACATTATCAAATAACTTCCGATCAGTCTTTTTATGGCCAAAACTTGAAAATCACTTTGAAAATCTGCGGCATTATGTCTAAAACATATGATAAATCAAGGAGAGAAAGTTGAAATGGCACTCTATTACATAAAGTTGAAGATTCATAAATATAGACTGTTAAATCAAGGGTCTTAACTAAAAGATGGTAATCCCTCACAATGCTGGAGACTATAGCCGAGCTGAGTCTCATGATGTACGAACAGAAATTTAGTTGCAATTACAACCTTGTAATTTGTGAAACCAGCATCTGAGAATGCTTTTCAATGCAAAGACGTGTCACCTTCCAGTCTATTGCATAGTCTCAGTTGTTGAACAATCTTTTTCAGGTAAAACACTTGAAAATCGCCTTGAAAATAGTGCAAATGCAGAGACACAATCATTAAGTCATAACCGCTTAAATTCACGTCTGCGAAACGTCTCCGTAGCTCAGTTGTCAGAGCACCTGCCCATTAAACAGAAGGCCGAGGGTTGAGACCCCGCCCTGGAAGTACGATTTGATTCTCAGAACGACAACAATGCCACATTCATTTCAAGGCGACAAAGCGACACAGCATCTATTGTACCATAGATTACATCACAACTTTGCAGCCAAGTATCCATCCAGAGGGACGGAAGGAAGTAACGAAACCCGAGGAATACACGAATATTAAATTCAGTTGGAACAAAGAATTTAAGATGTTTAAATTATCAATGGCAAAGACGATGATTTCTTACGTCAATGGCTGTGTGGCAAAATCCGCATAAGGGTCAGATGGATTATAATCGTTCATTGGCTGTCCGTTCCAACCCGCTCGCTCTTTTTCTCGTTTTCCAACTAAAATGATAAAAAAATGAACCAATACAAGACAACTAAATACGTAGCAACAGCAAATAATTTAATACCTTGCAACTGTACACCAGTTTGCAATCTGTGATACATACGGGGAATTTCTGAGTCGGAGTCGAACTATAAATTAAGTAGGAGTTGGGAATCGGAGTTAGATTACATATTACGTAGGAGTTCGGAGTCAGCCGTAAGATCTGCAAATAACACCCGACTCCTTATAATAATAACTGGCATAAGTAAGTTTTCCTTAAAAAATTGAAAATAAACGAGAACAAATCTCTGCAGGCTGTAAATAAATTAACAAATAAATCTCTCAACTATCTAAACACCATAACAAAATACATACAAGTTTCAAATAATTTAATGGACTGTATGTAAGACCAGGGCGGTCGAGTCGGAGTTGGAATCAGAGTTGGAAGTCGAGAGTCGGAGTCTCAGTGAGCCGACTCCAAAGCCATGCATCCGAATACTCTCGCAAATGACATATCTCGTGTACGTGTTACACAAAGTTCAATAACTACCTGGAAGTTCTCAGAATATATATAGAATGAAATGTCCTATTTATACAATTTAGAATGTAATAAACGAACAATGAGTAACACCTTCAACATTAGAACAAAGGATGTTTATTTTGTTACGAGCAGCAAAAATTTCTGTCGTATCTTTGGAGGAACATTTAGAAAAGGTTTACAACTCAAGATTCCATAAATTTCCAAATTCATGACTTTAACTGCGTCGCCATGAGTCGACACAAGCTTAAATTCTTTATAAATATTTTGCTCTTGAGAATGATTAAAGAGACTCCGTAATAAAAGTACTCGTCAATATTAAAGCTAACAGTGGCAATTGTAACTGTAATACTCACAGTCATAGTAATTAGCAATGAGAAGCAAGCGGAGAGTACACAAGTTCGCAAATCCAATGGGGTAAGGTCGGATTCCCAGTTTCTAAATATTTCAAACGACCTGTATTATTAATAGGCATCATGGAGACAGGGTCTTCACCACACTGATGTTTTCGTAGTTGAGGTTTTCTGAAGATATTACCAAATACGGAATGTACTAAAATGCCACCATGGTGACAGGGTTATCCCCACGAGGAATCCCTTCCTAATTGTGGTTTTATGAAGATTTTACCAAAAATATCAAATTGATCCAAAATCCTGGTTTTGATCCGGATCATCACAAAAAAAACCCAACATACCTTATAAATTTCAGAATGATCTGTAAACAACGTCCTGAGCCATTTTATAAACAAACAAACCATCTTACAAACAACGCCTGGTGAAAACATATGCTCCTTGGTGGAGGCTATCATAGCAATGAATAGTAATCATCTTATAGACTAGGTCATAGCATACCTTACCAAATAGCGAAAGGAGATATCCAAACCTAAGGCAAGTAATCATTGGGAAGGAAACAAAAGGTCGAACAGGAGCACGAGGCCAAGGTAACTACGATCATGCGAATACAAGGATAAAAAAATATCAGCTTCAACTGCTTACGCCTGTCATAGTGTATGCTAACAAGAGACTGGGTATGAGAGTAATACGTCATTCATATGCCAATGAAATTCAAATCATACCTGGGTATTTGCCACCAGCTCTAGTAACAAGGTAAATGAGGACAATGAGAACGAGAATAAGGAATAAAATACATGCTACTGTGCCAATAAGCCAACTACTCTTGTACCATGGGGTTTCTTTTGTTCGGACGCCAAATCCTAATGATAAAAAAACAGGAAGGACAGTGAAAAGATCCGGTAATTATCAAACTATTATCTACTCAAAGAACGCAGATCCACAGATGGGCAACTCACATCCCTTGCACTTCCACTTAACGGCGTCCGGCGAAAGCTATGCTGTGTCCTCCAGTTACCTGTCCCCACTCTTTCCCACTGCACGCCAGGTCCCTCACAATGCTGATGCAGTTGCCGCAGGGGTCTTTGAAATGCGACACATCAAGGCATTAGAAGCCGATATTCGTTCACCACTGATTACAAAATCCAGATAAGTGAACGAGAATACGACCTCTTATCCCACCATACACTGCTAGACTGGGAGGGGACTGCGCTTTTGTCTTTGGTTTGAACACGAGTTCAAATGCTTTCGCCTTACCACTGATTCGATGAAGGAGTTAATGAAACAATTCTTCGCACTCGCTTAGATATATCGTTATGTCACATCCCTAGTCATATCCAGATATTGTTTCGGTCCACTCGCCACGTCTCCGAAATTTCATCGAAATTTCCGTCGATAACGTTCCGAGGTATATAGTGGACAAACGAACGAACAGGCATTGTATACGCATTTGATCAACATAAAATAAGATATAATACTCAACAGAGCAACCGAGCAGTTAACAGTGTATAAAAGAAAGATGTCCCTCCCGCTGAACACAATAACACAAGTAAATGTGAACTATGGGTACAAAACTACAAACTTGAAACATTCAAAGACGAAGAACGACTATTTTGATAATTAAATCGTGCAACTCACTGATTCAGGCGGACTCGGTCATAGTTTGATCTCTCATGTAGACAGGCAATCTCTGAATTCAAAACTCTGTACAAAAAGCAATCGACTATCCTTGTACTGTACCAAGCTCAGATCAAATGCACGCAACTCAACAGATATTCATTAGTTCATAATCACCTCCCGTCTTCACACATCTGAAAGTGCACCTCCACCGGGATCTGCACCCGACCTCTCTCTTCATCTCGACAACCCCCCTCCCCCCCCCCCGGACTGCCGACAACTTTTTCGGATCATCAGACCATTTGGTTCCGGGTCTCTGCCTTGGTCACCTCGCAACGACTGCGCCCTCCAACACTAGCAACATTAATTCACCTGCACTTTCTCACAGCACATTAATTACTAACAAATAAAGAATTGAACTTACTTGGAAACGGAAGTGGAATGGACACAACCCTTTCACTAGGTTCACCTTCACCTTGACTGTTAACGCCAATTGTCCAAAATTCATGCTTGATTTCATTCAGGCCATTAATCACAACCCACGCCCGCCATGGAAACCTTCGCTCAACGCAATTGACTTTAGCTTCAGGATCGAAATACAAAGCCTCTGTGGTAACAATGAGAGAAAAAAGGAATTCATGACATCAAATTGTAATAGCAATGTGCGAAGAGTAACAAGCAATGAAGCCAAAACAAAAAATAACTGCGATAATAAGGCATTGATCAGATGATACTCAATCCATGGATTGCTTTTCAACTAAAGAAATTTCTATCCTTGCTTAAACTTAAAAGTTGAGAAAATGGACTTCTGCGATGTCAAAAATTCAGTAACAAATGCTGCCTTACTTGATCAGGTTGTCCTTATAAATGACTTCAGACTCAAGTCAAATATTGCTCCCTTTTTGCTCCAAATCTACTATATCTTTTAAGATCGACGTATGATGAAATCTGGTCACAGCAAAATAATTTAGAAGCAGCAGACCTGATTTAGAGCGACAAACTGTGCTCCTCTACCAACATGATTACTTGTAATTACCTTTGAATTAGGCATTGAACCCAGGTCTTACAGTAAACAAGATACCTTGTACACAAAAAACATATGCCAATGTTAAACGTCCACTCCAATAAACTGACAGCCAATAACACGAGTAGACGATCAGAGCTGACTGACTAGCACTCTTTCGGTCTTTCGTATTGAGCTGTTTAGCTTATAAAGACGTCAGATTTCCAGTCGCGAGACACGGGCTCAAAGCTTTGGTCGTCAGTATCATAACTTTACTTCCGTTCTCTACGCAAGACAACTCTTTGTAGGCACAAAACAAATGCCGCTTGTACAGCGCATACACCAATAAGACGGACTCTCAACAACACGAGTGTAAGGTTAGAGTTGATTACTCTTTCTACCTTTCCTATTGAGCTGGGTAGCTCTGTTGCAATGGTGTCAGATTTGCAGTCACGAGACCCAGGTTCGAACACTAGTAATCGCAAACGTAACTTCTGTTCCTCTTAAAGAACGCCTTCGTAGTGCAAGAACACAAATATTCGACCCTGCAAGGTTATAAAACAATATAATTTCTACATTACTAGCCTACAAAGAATGGTAAAATCAAATTACCTTTTGGTTTGTAGCATGCTTTAAATTTGGTAGGTAATCCACCATAACCAGCCACTCGATAAGTAACATTGACTGAATCGGAATCATATGGCTTGACACGGGGTGTTTTTGGCTTCCCAGGTTCTATGACAATAAAGGTACAATGTTAGTTTCTGAGTTTCTGTCCCTTTATATATATATATATTCATCAAGAGTGGAGCATTACCACAATAGCTGCACTAAGTGGGAGCCGACGGGGCTCGAACT
>JANTCA010003916.1:0-10500 GCA_024741275.1 Chironex yamaguchii | reverse complement strand
CCCTGTATTCAAAACCACGCAAAAGTCGAAAGCAAATGGACTTTATAAAGAAGCTTAAGGCTTTCCCAATCAATCCAAGATTGCTGTATCCATTGGCTATACAGCTTTTTGACATTTTTAAAGCAAATTAACTTAAAAACTGACCAGAAACTAACCTTCCCTTGCACCAAAACTTAAAGTTTTAATGCCGCGATCGGCTTTGTTTGCCCCTTCAACTTGTTGCTATGCTTGGTTGTTTAGGAGAACCGAAAAGGTCTAATAGACGTTTGTGACCAAAGTCTCCATATTAATAGGTAACAAAATAGCCTTGTCGTTATTCATTTACAAGGATGGGCATAGCGAAGGGTGTGGGGGAGTAACATCCTCGGCTTCTTGAATACCTGTTCGTACTGTGTTACTGGTCTGTAAAGAGAGGAATCTAATAACCAGAAACTATCCAGAAAACATCTATATAACCTTATTAATTCTTACACTAATGCAGTTGAGTAGTCTCCAAACAAAATCACTCTATTTTACTTATATTTACTAATTAGAATTTTAGATGGTAGTCATTTTTTGTGCTGGTAAATCAAATCAAAATCAATTACTCCCCAGGTATTGATTCATACCAAGCAACCCCTGTTGTTATATAGGGTTTCTATGAAAACTTTACCGTCTTCCCTATCGTTGTCTCTAACTCACTTTTGTTCAACGAATTCTTTATTTGCAGTTTCTTGAAGACACTCAAAATCAAGGCTAGCCTTACCAGCCACATCCTCTGAAACACACGGGTCTGCTTCCTTGCTGCAATTCTCCGTCACAACTTCTGTTGCCTTTTGAAAGACGTTTCCAATCTCTGTCTGTCCTGGCTCTTGAGATACCTTTCTAATCTGGTTTTTTTTCTGTCTTTTTCTGCACGATCCAAGTGTGGCCTGATGATGATTCACTTAAAAATTCAACAGGATGGCAAGTAGAATAATCAAATGCATTGTACTCTAGTTGCAGCAATCATCGGATCTCCTTTAGCACTAACCACGTTTTCCACTCTATTGTCAAAACAACTGTATCAGCACTGTAGTTGAGGCTAGGTGCCACAGCAAAGTAAGCGATAAATTATTTCGAACTTATATTTCATTGAATATGAATCCAAAGCAGAATGTTTTGCCAATAAATAGCTTGGGGTCTTTTCAAACAATCAAAAATTAACATAAATGACACAACGAGATTGACCAAAGTCCGCAAAATTTTTCCTGTCTCAAAAGACATTGCTTGTCTCCCTCCCTCCCTAAGAAGAGGGAAAGGGGGTTGCTGCTCCTCCCGCCCCATCCAGTGTATGCGTCCCTGCTTACATCGCAATACGAACTTGCATAGCTGCACAACATGCTAAGGTTATGGATTAATTAATGCTGCTTCTTGTGCTTGTTTTCCCGGCCCTTGTCGATTGAGCTTTGCCACAATTGCTTCAATTGCCACCAAATCCGCTGCCCTCAGACTCAAAGGCCAATACTCAAACCGGTATTTCGTCTCAACACGAAGCTTTGGCTAAGAAATTTTCAAGTTCTTGGTGTCAGGAATCGAAACCCACCTGTGGGAATGGGGAAATTAGGGGAAATTATTCAGTTCTTGTTTGTTTGAGCTTTTCCCATTGTCAGTGACCGACCAATGTGATTGTGTTATCTTAACAGCCACATAAACACTTCATGTCTATTACTCAAAAGCCGAGCATGACACTCTTTGTTGACATATAACAATGTTGTAAGAGCACGAGCCTTGATTTTGGCCAAAATATTAAGAACATACTCAGAACAAATGAAGGCTGACCTTTCTAGATCGACAAAGCAATATTAAGGAAAAAAAGCCAGATAACAAATGAAGGAAGCAAACGGGTGCACACAGGGAGATGTCCAGGGAAAATGAACTGAAAATTTGCGACAATTTAATTTCCACAGTAATTTCATACCCATGATTTCGATGGCGAGCACCCTGTTCAATCTGCCTCACCATCTATGTGATATGATTTTGTTTTTGCCAAGTTGATTTATCATTTACGCTTTCACTTCCGATTTCAATTGCTTCTTGCTAGCCAAACATTTTTAATGACAGCAAAAAGAACGTTTCCAAAATATTACGGAATTAATAACAATTTAAACAACATTTCAGCCTGAAAACGGAGGGAATTTAAGAACAGTCAGCCTAAATCAAAATTTACCACTTTTTATAAGAAAGAGAGGGAGCCAAGGGAAATTATGTGAATTAGAGTGCAAAGATAAAAGAGGATACAAACAACTAGGCCCACTGATGTATTTACTGGCTCCTTCTCTCATTGCAGCTATTGTGCAATGGTTCATTCATTTGTACCATTCATAAATGTAGGCTTACATATTGCCCAGTATACTCGCACAGTTAAATGTTCCGAAATATATATTTATATTAGATTAAATTCAGTTAAGTCTGCAATGAAGATGAACAGGGTAGGGCTGATGCTGTGAGCCCAGCATACGTTTGCTGTTGGTTCATTGATTTTGAGAATGCTATTGGATTAGAGGAAACAAATATAATACTCGACAAACCGGAGAAGCAGACGAATTTGATTAGCTTAAGGTTTTTCTCGCCTTTTGCAGCATATGTTAGATGAGCTAATTTGCTTTTACTCTATTTATTATTAAGAAACACTTCTGTAGATCAGGGTTCCTCTCCACATTACAACCAGGCTGATATATATTTCAAGAGTGAAAGAAGCACAGTATTATCTACTTTGGCTTAAAATCAAAGCGATAATCTTGCAAGAAATACGATAACACGCTAGTAAGAGGAAACAGACATTGTAGGGGAAAAAACACATTTCATTGATTCAAATTCTGAACTGTAAATTGAGCCGCCATGCATTGTATGTGAAAACCTCAATACAAGAATAAACAGAGGTCAGTGCACGTTGGTTAACGTTTTTAATTGAAACTCTTGCTTAGGAAACCACTGTTTCCGTCCATGTTTTCATATTTCTTATGTTAGGAAGTAAACTTTGCAGATAAGGATTTTATCTCTGGCTATTAAGAACATTTAAAGAATTCATCAGTCCATTATTAAACTTGCAGGCATTTTGAATACTTTTTTTCCGAAGACCACAAAGCATGAAAAAGTATCATCTCAAGAGTTTTGCTTATGAGGCCTTCTTCCCTTCTTTAATTCCTTTTGTTTAAGCAGGTTTTAATCTTTGCTCTCCGAGGGAGCAACTGGCTAACCTGGCACCAACAGGGTATTGTTATGACACGTTAACAGTGTGGATAAATACTAGAGGGGGAGAGGATAACTGAATTGAAAAAACGTGTAGTCGACTTAATTCTAAGGAAATATCAAAGTAACGTTTAGTATACGACTCATTAAATGGGAAAGACACTTTTTTACAATGAGCATAAAGTATTTGCACTAAAGAAATAACCTTAAGTTTCATTTGTGCTACTGTACTGCATTTGAAAGCCAAACAATTGACCAGTGAATCCGATATTTGTACTCTCTTATTTAATGATGCAATGAATGGCAAGCAAATGGCAATTGAAGGTCTCAGCGATGATGGATGGGATATAACACAAGTTACCTGTATCCTGTCGTGGTTGGTGGAATTTTGTTACCCATGCAAGTTAAGATTTTGTTTTATGTTCATGAATGATTACTATATTAAAAGTCTAATTTCTTTCCTGTTCTTACCAGCATACTACAAGCCTGAGCATCAGACCAACACTGCAGTATCTGTAACATTGACCGAAGATTAGCGATCTTCTGTAGTCTGTAGTCTGGTCCCCGTTAACTAAATTATTGCTATTTTAGGTCCATCCATGTTGATTTGTGCGGGACAATTCACTCAAAGAACAAGCAGTAGAAATAGTTACGGAGTGATGTTAGTTTCTTAGTATCGTATGGATGGTAGATAAATAAGGGAAACAGTTATTTTCTTATCAGTTTCCTAGAGATGAACATTAATAAGAGTTGTGAGGCCTTGTTTCTCTGACGTGGAAATTTTAGTGGAGTACTGAGATATGTCTGCTCTGACTGAGATCCTACACTGAAATAAGAGGGCCTTGCTACTTTGGCTGATATTATTAAATGGAAAGAGCGTGGCCTTGCTACTCTGGCTGATATTATTAAATGGAAAGAGCGTGGCCTTGCTACTTTGGCTGATATTATTAAATGGAAAGAGCGTGGCCTTGCTACTTTGGCTGATATTATTAAATGGAAAGAGCGTGGCCTTGCTTCTCATTCTTGGGCATTTCATAACTTTTCTTTATTCATTCTAGTGAATGAGCTCTAGGAAATAGCGGACAAGGCAGCCCATTGGATTTGACTTGAGAGAGATGACCCATCCTGGTTTGAGTAACAGAAGTTGTCACCAGCTTCATGTGAATGTGCGGGTGAGTAGAGGAGCCCGCCACTTTAGAAACAGTCGAGAATAAGAGACTTAAACTGTGAAGTGGTTCCTTCTGATAATGTTCGATGCTGGATCTGATGTCCGAGCTGTCAACTACAAGCACTCTCAAGTACGTGTATGTTATCTTTTAACCCCTTTTCAGAGCAGGAGACAATTCATTCGCAAATTATCCATTTACCTAAATAGTCTAATATATTAAAAAAGCAATGCAATCCTGTCAATGGATTTGTCTTAAACTTAGTCAGTGTATGCGGTATAATTGAAGACATAGCTGAAGCGCATGAAGGCTACATCTAGTGCTTAAAGTAACGCTTGACAGGTACAGGCTGTAGTTGGAGTCGTTGAACCTGAGTACAGACAACCTCGCGTCAACAAAACTTTTCTAAGTATTGTCATGTGCAAAGTGCAATATGCGAGTGTAGTTATATTTCCATCAAATGCAAAATTCGTTTAAGCTCTTTTAATTAGTACTTATCCTTTTGCTTATTACATATTTATTAACTTACTTGTTTATTTATTTAATATTAATAAGCAATTACTGTGTTACTTATAATAACCCTTTGTAAGAAACGGTTAGATGTATCCATGTAAAATAAAGAGGCACAGACATGTTTATTTCACGAATTTCCTAAGGACAAGGGTATAGTGTAGGCGATGCATGTGAAGCAAGGTAAGAATTAGTAAGACGCCAAATCTAAATCTAGACTAGCTACATTCTACTCATTATCAACATAAAATACACTAGACCACAGAGAGGTGATGGAGGCAAAGGTGCCACTCGCATTGGCTTACTTTGAAGTTTTGCTGAGACAAAACGTTTTGTTAGAACAACAAAACATGGTTGAACTAATTATCTTAACAGCCCATGGGCCAGATAAGCACTTTTGCCTGTACCACTATTTATTGACTAGCAAGACAATGCCCATTGTTTTGTCCTCAAAAACGAGTCACTAAACCCATTGCATTCTGGGTTATTTAAAACAAACTTTCCCTTATAAAACAAACAATTTTTCCGAGGTGTTCTACTAAAGTTTAAATTAGACCGAGTTGTTGTCTTTTGATCATTTTGTCATCCAGAATACAGCGGACTAAGAGAAAATGGGCATAATGTTTCACATAGGCGTAAAGTTATACTTTCCACAGGTAAGTTCAAATGATAAATTGTCAGTTTTTGAGTTAAGTAGGGTTTTTTCACATAACACGAGGCTCCGACTGTGATTTATATTGTTACTGACTAGAAATAACTCATTTCAAGTTAATTGCATGCAATAGAATTGACCATACTGTTGACTGAATGTGTAAAAAAAGGCTAGTCGCAGTGACGTTAAAACCAAGTCAATTCCACAGTTTTAAGTTCCTAATACAAATCTCAGATAAGCAGTTGAACAGATTGCCTTTTATGAGGTGCCTGAGCCTCCGATGTACGGTCCCAGGGGAGGGGGCACATGTTGTTTCATCACTAATCACTTTATTAGAACCTCATGGTGGATACAAATTGGCAATTTCGGTCACACGATTAAGCAGGAGGTACAAACCATAAAATAACTTTATCTTAGAAAAAATGTGAGTAGAAAATGTAATATCTTGTCTGGCACAGGAATAGTCACTGCTCAGTTAGGTACATCATTTGTTTTCCTTTATAATCAGTACAGGCAGACATAAGCGCCAACCAGTTTCATACCCGGTAGACGGTTTAGAAAGACAACTTCCAGGGTCAAAACTTGTCCATGATTGTCAACACTTGTGCAAAAAGGTGTACGAACTAGCAGAGATTTCAGCTACTAGGCTAAGAATATATTATCATATCTATACTGCCTTAGAGGACATTAAAAAATCTGTTGATGGACTGCTCTATACTCGTCACAATTACATCTAACATAGGCAGACAAACGCACCCAAACTTTTCATGCTCCATCCCAAGTTGTGAAAAAACCTACCTTGCAATCTGAAGTCAAATGCCTGTGGGTAATGATAAACACACTTTTTAATATCAGAAATCAGATATGAAATTGTACGTATCACGGGATAGACATCCACAGTGCTCACGATATTCTACCAAAATCAAGAGGAAGTATTTTTCTACTTACTGTTTTAAATCTCTACCTCGTAGATACAGTACAGGCAGAAGTTTACCTGAAAATGTTTCATGACTGGCCGCAAAAGTTCCTAAACATAGGAACCCAATTTGAAAACGTGGCCTCGCATTACAAACTAAAGAGAAAATGGAAGACTTAATTGGTGACAAAATTATGAAGCAAGATAGAAACTATCAATGCCTATCAGTACACAAATTTTCATAATCATCATAGATACGAAGACACTACACTCAAAAAGTGCCGTGAAAGTCCTTAAAGTAAGAAAAGGACTTAGCTCCTCAGGTTGAACTAGAAGAGCTCTCAAAGAGCTCAAATCTCCGCCAAGCCAGTATGATTATTCAAACAACATGGATTATGAAGCTACTATTATCAAATACGGTAACCGCGTTGCCCCCAAAAGATTATCCCAGTGACACTATGAAGGTGTCATTGGCAAAAAAGTAATCCAGAATCCATGATTTGATCCAGATCACCCTTAAAGTTACATCAATTTTTAATTAGCTCATTTCTGACCAATCCTAATAATTTCGTCAAAGTCCATCCATATCTTTTTAAGTTATGTTGTTAACAAACAAACAGACAAACAGACAGACAAACCAACACCGACAAGAATATAACCTCCTTGTCGTAGGTAACAAATACATTCTTACTTACTGTGTTCTCATCCCCAGGGTAAGGACTATTGATAAACATTTGCAGAATTTTTCTACAAAAACATCAGGAAAACGTAAACAAAACCAATTTAATAACAAGAATTCACCAATTATGTATTTAAATCTGGCTCTGATGCCTTTTACATTTGTCGAACCAGGCGTCAATTTGTGGCTCAAACTTCAAACAATTCAATGGTCCTCGAGCATTTTAAAATGACCCCCATCTCAGTCACTATTTTGCCATTGACGGAATTTTTGCTTTATTTGCATTCGGGTTACGAGTTTTGATTTAACATAGCTATTTGCTTGTGTCACATACAGTCTTCTAGTTCATCATGAAAACGCCAACGTATTAGCTTTCGTATTTCAAGAATACTTAAATAGGTGTATATTAGCTAAACGTTTTCGGCTAGAATCTAGAATCTAGAAATTCTAGATCGGAAGAGGATCGACTTAAATCGAAGCCGATAAAAAATATGTTAGCAACTCATGAGTTCAAGGTCGTGGCTAGACACTTTTCATGAGCTTTTAATTTCTTTCCTTGCCCTTTTTCCACAAAACACTGCATTATTGGAGACAGAATGATGTCAACCAAAGAATCCGGCCAAATACAGGTAAGTAAAATAATTTTCAAACTCTAAAATGTCAACGGAGGCAACCACTTATTAGAATATTGTGTGATCTAGAAGGCTTCTTCTTTTATAGCAATAATGCTTCATTTCCGAAATGACGCATTGCCTTTATCATCCCTCAAGGTCAAGTGTCCCAGCAATGTCTTGCTATTAAGATAGAACCCCTTATTGTCGCTTGTAGCATTTGTCTTACAATGTTCTGTTATTATACGTTACAGAAAGAGTACTCGTTGCTTGCTGATTGCATTGTTGTGATTGAATTGTTTATATTGCTTTTCCTGACGAAGTTCTGATATTTCGTCCAGCCATTTCATGACTTCTTGCGATATTCCTTTTCGATGGCTTTTCACTGCTTTTGTTAGGCACAGATAACATTTACGACTTCCAATATGATCAACATCTTTAATTTTCTTTTCAACTGAATCGACAAAGAGTAAGATTTCAGATTGATTAGTAGGAGTGAAACGGTCACGATGGAATAAAGGTCTGACTACAAAACGTCTGTTTATGCATCCTAAAATAAATCTTACTCAAGTCCCAAAGAAAGAAATGCAGACAACTTCGGTTATTAAAGTAAAATGGACACTATTGATTTTAGCTGTGAAAGACGGACATTGAGCAAAATGCCAGTGTGGATCAGATTATTTTGTATTATGATACTTCAAAGAATGTAGTACAATGTATGATTGGGAAAGAAGGCTGCAGTAAGAATAAAACCCTCTCTAATTAATTAAATAAACAAGAAATTCATGACGTCATGACTAGTTCCTATTTGCAAAGATTAAAGCAGAGTCCAAGCTTGGATTTTACAGCTTTTCTAGGGTTGTTGAAGGAATCAAAACCTGTCCTTTTGCGGTATCTGTAGACATTTTCCCACTGCATGGTACGCACTGGCTAATAAACTTATCGCCGTATTTTGTATTTCGCACTTACCGTTATTGAAGAGTTTTAAAATCCATTTTTGGTCCGTGCTTCCCTTGTTATTATGTTAAGTGAGTTTCGTCGTATTATTGGTCAAAAATCTCTACTTTTGGTGTTGATTGTATTCCGAGGTCTAAAGTATGGGTGTGGTTGGTGAAGTTTTTAATTTATATACTTAACGGAACACAGAATTTTAACGTACATTATATTACACAGCTTTATGGTGCAACGTTGTCTAGAGCAAATAAGCAGGGAACCACCTCATTGATAGATCAATAGATTGCTACAGAGGCATAGGACTGCTGCATAAAACTATCTGGTACTTTGATCGATTTCTGTTTTTACTTTAAATAAAGATTTGCCAACTCTACAGCCTCCATACTGGAATAATGACGCTGAAATTCTGTTGAAATGAATGGCACATGTAGACTTTCGGTCTAAAATGCCGCAATTTAGTTATGAGATAAGAAGAGATCAAGATCAATGATCATGATAAGCATTTTCAATAGCATTGAAACAATCAAGATATTTCCTTATGATAGGAAAACCGAAATCGTAAATAAAATGATTTCTTACTACCTTTTTCACCTAGCTGCAACGAATGATGTATATGAGTAACAGGCACTAGAACACCGTCATTTTATTACCATTGCAACTTGACCTTTTTAAAGTGTACGAACAAGAAGTTCATCTTCATCAAACCTATCTGATTTGATCTCAGGTTCTTTGCTGATGTTTACTACGCATTCTTTGCACATGCCATACACAATCATAGTTTAAGCGTGACCTGTGTCGTCACATGGTACAACGTGGGCTTGCGTGTGGTGAGTTTATGGTTGTGAGCTGTTTAAGGGCCAAATAGATTCATCAAGTGAATTTAAAGTCAACAGGCCAACGAGCGCAACACTCACACGTTGGCCTGAGGCAGAGATTGATATAAAAGCAACTCAATTGGGAATTTGCTACTAGTAAATCAGATTTGCCTGGCAGAACTGTTTGGGTCACTATGACATATGGTTTTAAGAAGAAATAGGATGATCCTTCGTATAGTATAATCACTGTTCACTGTCGGTATAGGTTTAAATTTCAACGAGAGCAAAACGATGTTTGACTCCAGTTTTATGGAAAATGTAATATTCACTGTTCTTTATCAAAAGTGCTCTGTGGAATCCGTTGTGCTGCTAAACAGATCTTTTGTCAGAAGCTGAAGAATAAAGTCAGCTTTACTTTTGTATAATAGAGCAACGGACCTATGTTGAAACCATGCTTCGAACGAAGACACGTTTACAAACTTCTTGGATTTTATCTCATGAAATGGGTTATTAATTCTGTTGACTCGTTTTGCCCTTCTTACTACTTGATACTTTGAATATCAGCATCCTATGCTATTTTATTCTGCATAATTATTGTTCCGTTAGTTGGGCCTGCGTTCCTTTCAGTCCAGCACATAGACATGGCATCCTGTTCCCAGCCTTGATCTCATAGATGGTAATTTGTATGATATTGGATTTGTCAGTTTCTTGGTTGATTTCCAATTTAATAAGGTATTCTTCAACATGGGATAGTTATCTTTAAAGGACACCAGCATTAGGATGAGTATGGGGAACTGAAAGGGTTACGATTTTCCATATTTGGAGCTGATGATCCATGCCATTTTGACAACATTAAGTAAATAGAGTGGTAAAGTGTGACGTCACGAAAATTTTATTTTTGGAATTCATGAGTTTTGATTATCGATTCATAAAGAACTTAAAACATTTAACAAATTTGTCACCTTTCATTCCAATATGACGAAAAGT
>JANTCA010003912.1:0-10502 GCA_024741275.1 Chironex yamaguchii | reverse complement strand
CACTAAAAACTGACCCGAGGTCATTATTCCTTTCCTCTCCCTAAAACCGCCACTATATGAGTTGTTACGTTTAGGTCATCATTTGGTGGATTACAAACTGATTTCTACTGTTATTTGTTATCCCTCTCCATGCCCTATTGACTTCCAAACCTCGATATCAGGCGATTACAACACAGTCTCTTCTATACAGCCTCTTCTTCGATCATGAAATTTGGAAATATGGCTACTTGTTTATATTCTCGATAAATATGTTTACGAAAGAGTTTATATTCTAATTGAAAGTGATCAAGGGAGCAGAGAATAGAGTCACTAAGCTGATACAAAAATAAGGGAGATGTCTACAAATGAAGCAGGGGACATGGATTTGGAAAGGTAATTCTGCTTGGTCAATTTAGTAGTGCTGTGCCCTATAGTGTCGCAGCTTACCGATAGACCTCCAGTTTTGGACTAGTTTGAAGCTGGTTTGAAATAAACTCACAACCACTTTGCAAACAGAGAAGTCAATAACCCATTTTAAATTGTATTTTATGAATGTATAGGCATAAGCTAATCATATTTTGGGAGCTTCAGAGTAAATCCATGGAAAATTTTACCTTTGCAAATGGCCTTAATATAAGCACAGCTGTCTCAACCGCTGACTCACGTCAGGCAAAGGCGTGTTTTGTGACCACCACTCATATATTTGTTTATAGCTTCCACCTGATTGTAGCTATCGTAAAACGGTCAGAATGCTTGCATTTCTGTCTAAATTATTTGTTTTTTCATGTATACATCTGAATGATTTTTACCGTGAACAGATAATTTTTTAAAGTCAGAATTACAACCACGGGAAATTTTCGTCAAGGTACTCCGTGGATGATACAAGGAGTTCAAAAACCCAGATCGGCAATTTTTTATTGAAAGTACTGGTTTTCTTTAAAATTTCATGTAAATTACATTTCTGTGCTGTTATCCTTGTCGAAAGACTAGAATTTTGCATTCTCATCCATGAATTATAATGGGCAAGTAAGGGCCACTGTGTAGCTCTCCTTCAGTGATACAGCAACCATGATCCGCACAAAATTGCTACAATGGGTACGCAAAAATCTTACTATTAAGGAATGCTATTCCATAAACAACTAGGGTAAATAAATACTGATATATAAACTTTTATTTAAAAATATTTGGGAAGGAGTTTGACTTGGGAATCGCTAAATTAACAGGCCCTGAAAAAGTGGAAGTCTTCAAAACACAGTCTAATATGACGTTAATGGCCATCAATTTGCCTCACTTGAGTTCCACCAAAACAATGGAGTGCTAAACCTGTGTAAGATTAAGGGCACAGTGGACGTTAAAATTTCAACTAATTTGTCATCCCAAATGTACATGTATGCCTGTATTGCCCAAATCTCTGTATATATTTGACGATGCATAGTAGCGTTCGTTTGGGATCCCAATCCTGATCCCAACCAGGATCAGGAGCTGGCAGGGGTACTAGCAGTACTAGTTTAGTACCATTTTGTTTTTAACCTCAGAAAAGGCTAATGATGTTTGATGTTTGGCTTTCACTTCATAAACCTAAAAATTCGATTACCAATTTGACCCAGTTTGATGAAATGCTCCACAGCCATGCCAATATGATATGTAATCCTTGTTGACAGGTTGGAACATATTGTATTTCCTTTGATTCACAATGGTACTAGACAAGGGTTTCCTAGTAATGAAGGAGGGCAATGCTATTGTTTTGTGTGACTCATCCTGATGCAAATGCTATTGTGCTTTTGTAGTAACACAATGCCTGGCTCCATAGGTGGTATTAAATTCCTCATTCTAATGAAGTTGTGTGGCTGCAGCATAGACCAGTAGATCATTTGATGCAAGTTATATCTTCACCCTTTCTTAAAAGTTAAACTATTCAGAGTTCTAAAGTAGTAATAAAAAATGAACTAGGCTTTCGGAAATAGAGTTTCATGTATTTTTCGTTATCATCTCCTCGAGGTTGTTTGACTGATGAACAGCGTTGCAGCTTTAAGAAAACGGCAGACCTTGCATACACATATTTCTGCTGGCCTTGTTTAGTTGTTGGTTGTTTATCCAAGGTATCCATTGAATTTTCATGAAATTAGATCAAGAATAGAATTAATAATATTCACATCAAATACATAATAGTTATCCATTGTATTTGAGTTTTCACATACACTTCATAGATGGATTCATTACTGTTAACCTCAAACGAAACTAGCATCACTAGAGAATAATTTCTAATACCGGCAGCAATTTGCCAATTATGGGCATAATGCCACAAAATGTAATCAGTTACTTTTGGCATCTTTTACACATAGCCACAGCCTTTGACATTGATGGACTCAGTGCGATCTTTTATTACACAACTGAATATTTTTCTCTAAATGTTCCCTTTTTTGAAGGTTTGAGCTGTAAATGTTTGAGTGTGAGTTGGTATACCAACAACCACCTACATTGAGCAACTGTAGAGACAATGAATATTGATTATAGTTAATAGAATGGAAGCTTTGCCACATGTGCAAACAAGTTGTCAAAAAGTTTCCTAAATTGCATGTCCTTGCCACGATTTCATTTATTTTTGTATGGCTGTTATAGTTATATTGGCTTTCTAGGATCATGCAAAAAGTGTGGATGCATAGAAAGTCCTTGTGCAAAGATTTAGGTCTGTTTGCAAATGCCTCAAAAACAGAATTTATAAGATCAAGGTTGTAGAAACCCTCAAATATCTGGGTACTGAATAAACTTTATCAAACCTGACATGAAAACACATATTGCTAAAACATAGGAAGCTCATAAGTTAAATGAATGTGGCATGGAAATCAAATCTCCCTGATGATCTAGAGCATAGCTTTTTTCAAGCTACTAAGGAGTCCATACTGATGTATGGTGCAATAACATGGCCTCTTACTACGCGCTTGGAATCCAAACTAGATGGCACTTACATTCCAATGCTCCAAGCTGTCTGAAATATTTCCTGGCTTCAGCACCCTATCAAGTCACAACCTAATGGCGTTATACCTCCCATGTCAACCATCCTCAGTGAAAAAAGAATGTATTTTGCAGGGAATTGTTTGAGGGTTAAGCAAGATCTAATGAGCACTCTTTTGCTCTGGGTTCCTTGTCATTGTAAAGGATGAGTTGGTAGACCAACAACCACCTACATTGAGCAACTCTGTAGAGACAATGAATGCCATAAGTCATTACCACTTTGATGCAGGTTAGGGATGGCTGCTGGCTTAGCAAGCTGGTCCAGATAATGATGATGGTCAGGATGGGAATTAAACTTAGGTATGCTATTGTGGTTGGATTTGCTAACTACTATGCCACAGTAGAGTAATGACTGTAACATTTGACATTGTAACTTAATGGCATTCTTTTACTAACTCTATTATAAGTACAGGATTATAAACTTTATTTATTTGTTCTAGGCTTGCCATGGAAGAGCTGATAAAGGAGAGTAAAAGAGGTAAAGAAAGAGAGAAAACAATGGGCTCTCTTGGATGGTAGGAATCAGATAACTTTCTTTTGTATAACAAATTATAGTTAATTGTTGCTGTCAAATTCGACTACTGTCGAATAAAGGCAAGGATGATATCTATTCGAGTCTATTTAATAGTCTACTCAATTGCATTCTCATACACTGTTCAATTCTGGCCTATTCCATTCAATTCAAATCTATTCTCATCAATTGTCTTATGCTATTCAGCTGCTATATTTAATTTTATTACTTTATATAATATTCTTTATCCTGTGCCGTTGGAAAACCATTTAGCAGCTTGATAAGGGATTCATTTGACCGTGCCAGATGTATCCATCATGTTAAACTTGTTTTGGGGGGAGATGTTATTGTCTTTGGACCAATTTACCGATCTTTGTCTTGTACAGATCCTTCATCAGTGCTGGTCCTTCACTGTGGCATTTTAAGCCAAGATTTTTTAAGTAAGAGTATTGTGGATACACAAGGCTTTCATGGGATGATTATGGCTTTTTACTCATTACTTTGGAATTTCTGACCTTAAAAGTCTCGTGCCAAATTGAAGACCTTACAGAGTGAGGCACCATCTAAGCTCCAAAATAAGGAGAAAACTAATGTAAAAACTATTTTTAAAAGCTAGGTCATTCATATTATCCTTCATGACATCCTTAAATCGCTTTTCAGGCCTGCAAATTTTCTTTCTCTCTGGTATCTTTATTCCTAACACCCTGTGCCCCACATTGCCATCTTTTCTCCTCATCACGTGGTCATACCACGGAAGTCTCTATTCTTTTTTGCCTTCTTTCTATACTAACCTCTCCTTTACCCATAACGCCCATTTCCTTCCTGACCTTTTTATTTTTCACCCTGTGCTTTCTTGTTGTGCCTATTGAGAATCAAAATGTTTTCATTTTTTCTACTTCTAGTTTCTTTACCTACCTCTTAGTCCATTATACACATGTTTTGTATGCTAGGAACGAAGTCCAAGAAGTGTAAAATATTTTAGATGCCATTTCTGTCATCATTGACTACCACTGTACCTTAATAAGTTAAACTAGAATTACCAATTACTCAATAGCCTAGTTTCTAGGCATCTATCAGGAGTGTAGTACCTGTTTGCTTTCCTTGCCCTCAATCTTGTGTCAACCCATTTGTTCATAATTGTTGTAATAATTTCCCCTTATAACAGGCAGAATTGCCCTTTGCCAAAAACAAACAAAGTTTTTCTACGTAACATGCTGGCAAGTTCTGCAAGAGGTCAAGCAAGACCACACAAGCAAAGAAAAGTCGAGAACTTACCTGACTCATTGAGAGTGGATACCAAGAAATGCAAAGAATTTTCCCAAGGTCATGTTCACAATGGTATTAGGTACAGAGCGTCAAAAGAATATAGAGAAACCGATAGTCGAAGAACCAAACACAAAACATCGACGGAAACTGAAGAAAGAATTAGTGGTAGTAACGATGAACTAAAAAATTCTGTAAAATACAAGCAGAAGCAGCATGACAGTAAGAAAGACTACTTTAATAAACAAAGTAGAAAACATTCACGTTCCAGTCTTAGAAAGGTTGATAGTGAAAAGCAAGACTCGGATTTGGATAAACAGAGTAGCAAAAAGCATAGGAAGTATAATAACTAATGGTGAAATAACTTGTTGTGAAATAGTTTTTGGAAATTCTATGTAAAATATATTTATTACTAATAAAATGACTGTACAAATAGTTCTTGTTATGATGTTGTGTTGTTGTGATGGCTGGATGGCTTTTGTTTAACTCAAAGACAGAGTGTTCTCTCTGTTGGTTTTTTTACAGGTGAGTGATAGATCATGTACTGTGGCAAGAGCGTAGTTATAGAGAACATGCCTTGCGTGCCACAGATTGTGGGTTTAAATCCATGCCCAGTTCACATCAAAGACTTACAATGGTACATAATGCTTCCCTGCCCCATTACAGCAGTATTCATTGTGCTTGCAAAGCACTCTGTGGCCAAAAGGCTACGGAACTGTTAGTGCGGAACACTCTGTACATCGAAATGCTGCGGCAAGAAACTTTTTGATGGATCACACAACTCATTTTTCAACCTGGCATGTAATTTATTCTTATCTTGGTGTCAAGGTACATAACAAGGTGACCCAGGAAGAGTAAATAATGTGATAAAAAGCACATATTTATTGGGCAATCACATGGAGAAGCATGCTAATGCTGTCCTAATTTTAATAAATGGTACTGAGTTGCTTAGGAAAAACTATTTTCATACCAATTTATAACTCGGTAGGTCAAGCACTTTGACAGTTGATAAAGCAAGTTCATGTGCAGTAAGTAGGCATTCTTACTTTGCAGCACACATTACTTAATCGTTAAGGTTGAACATTGTTGAATGAATTATATTTTGTGCTTGGAAGCAATTTTTTAAACTTAAAATAGGAATACAGAGTGTTAAAAACATTGGCAGCCAATTTTGTTTCCCTTTATAAAGCCTCTGTACAATGTAATACAAATAGGAATTGTGGCATATAGTGCTACACCTGATTACCAAAGTAGATATTTGTTACCTCTAAGACCACAATAGTGTGTTTGCAACCCTATTGATGCCATTTTGTTCTATGTATTTATGCATACAAGTATCGTGTATCCAGGCACTAAAGTGTCCCTGACATATGAAAATACATCATACTAGAGATTTTTAGTATAAAACAACACAGGTACAAGCTTGCAGTATTCTATCAATAAATAATAGTACCCTGTCTCAGTAGATAGGTGTTTATCTAAAAGCAAGCACGTTGTATCATGCTTGACAGCCCAACTATTAAAAAGATAATGCTAAGTATAAGAAGAAACATGGGTTGTATATGAAGCTATATGTACACTGCCAATATGTATGTTGTCGTTTCTATCCCCATAAAAGTAGGAAATTCTACCAAATATAAGACAGTGATATAAAAAGATATATTCCGTCAATATTCTATACGTGACCAGTGTTGCCACAATGACTTCTAGCCCACAAGATAAAAATTTGCAAATGCATGTCTTTTCGCCAGAAAAAGTGGCAGGCACAATACAATTAAATAAATTTGTTGCCTTCTCTTGTTGCTACCTGAAAGCTTTTTATGATAGATGGAAATTTGTAATTATGTCACCCAGAATATTCAGTTACCTTCCTTCAATTATTCATTGCATTTTCCTTACAAAAAATACACTTGATGTCTTGATTTTTAATTTATTCTGTAGCATACTTATTACCTTTCATAGCATACTAAGTACGGCTGAACCCCATGTTAAGTTTAGGCAATTTATTAGGAAGGAAGCTCTTTATGCCAGTGGGTTCCTATCACCCTTTTGTCACTAACTACCAAGATTGTTGTATTATCTACAATACCAGATGAGCTCTATATTGATATCAAAAACAATGCAATGTCAAAAGTCTAGAACATGCTTGAAAGACCTTTCAAAATACATTGTGCTGTAGCTAATATCTAAGATAAGTCAGTACATAGAAAAAAATGTTCTCATTCTGTGGGTGAAGGTCAGTTTCCAAATCAGTGATGTTCTCCCTTTCATATACGAGCAATTGCTTTCTTGAATACAATCAACCATAATTTTTGCAAGGATTAACTTTTTGCATGCAGTTGTGTGCTTAAACAAGTCTCACATGCTGTATGTTTTTTATACAAAGAAGTAGCAATATGAAAGGAAAATAGCTTGTTTCTAATTACAAATGCTGTTTACTACAAATAACACTTTACTTTCCACAACCACAAATTTGTCTTACCATTTACAACTATCCATAAATATTAACGCTGTATCCCAAAAGATAATACTTTTTTATCAAAATAGGTACACCATGATAAAAAATATCTACCACAAAACTAAAATCAAGAGCCCTGATGGGAAAGGCAAAAAAGCCATTCGCAAAAAACAACAAAATCGGGGTGAGGTCACACTAAATGAGGCAGGACCAGCCAAATTAAAACTTACATTTTAAGGGTTCTTAAATGTACAGAGCTTAGGTCTGCATTCTTTAATCATCATTGTAAACTGAGTGTTCAAATTCTTGTTACGGGTTCAACAATCATGTGGCTGAATCTTTGCAGAAGTTTAACAAATGACTGTGCTTATGAGGTATTTTTTGTACCAGAATGAGGCAATATGCAATACCTTTATCCCTCAAACTATATTGCTGGTGCCACATAGTCTACAACAATATAAAAGGGATACAATACTAAGACAGCACATTCTGTAGAACGGCTATGTCATTTAGTTGCCATTTCTGAAGGTTATAAACAAATTGCACAGGAGTAGGGATTTTAAGAACGTTCCGTCTTATCCATCTGCAACTTAATATATTCTTAAGGACTCTCAGTATTCACACAATTCAACAGTATGCCATTCACGATGAACACGATAAAGCCACTTTACAAAACTAGTACTCCGAATTTTACCAAAAAAGTCATAAAGTTTGTACGACATACCCATTTCATTATCAAAGCTTTGCATAATAATGGACAACAGTGAGAATGCATATACTCCACAATGTGAATATCCTTTATTTTGTCCTTTTCTTACTGTCATGATGTATGTAAAGTAGGAATTTTTGTATGTCATAGTTTGAAGCTGTAATCTCTTTGATGGCATTAATTGTATCTCCTTTGATCAGTTGGTTGGGGGTTTTAATATCAACTGGCTTTTGTCCTAAAGTAACTGCGTGAAGGAATACACATTCAGTTGGGCTACACAAACAAGATCCACAAACTGCAATTTGAGTTACAGATGTAAAGGGAGGAATAATCAATCAGAAACTGACCTCTCATAGAGTAAAAGACAATATCTAGGGAAGGATTTTGTACAATGGCTGATAACCACACTTATACCATCATAATTCAAGGGCACAATTCAGACTGATGCTGCAAGTTACTGTGAAATTTACACACAAGTTTACACAACTGCAAAACTCACTGATCATACATAATTACTTTACCTGTTCAAATTATCTAAAATGTTGGTAATCCAAATCAGAGGTTTGTTTCCCTCTGTTTATGGTATCTTTTTAGTCCAGACAATTCTGGTGGTTCTTCTTCTATGATATAAATAAGAAAAATGTAAATAAGTACAATGCCAAAGATACCTGTCAAATATTTGCTGCTGTTATTTCTAAAGCACAGGAATACAAACCACAATTATCGTTGAACCACATGTATGATGGATGACTGCCAGTTTATTATCTTTATATTAACTAGCTTTATAAATTACCAAGTATTATTAAAGTATTATTAAGGACACATGATGAGAATACAGATGTAACAATACATTGTAACATGTAAGGATACATTTCATACAGTACTTCCACTTTTTGCTCAACCAAATTCCGATTTCCTTATGCCCTGTTACTCGATTTATGTTGATTAATGACCTATGGTTGTTCTAAAAATGGCGGGCATCAAACCCAAAATGGTAGTTATCAGTTAATTAATTGTCACCTCTGCACTTAAAGCTGTTTTTGTACCTTAAATACTCGCATTGCCCCCAGGAGGCTTATTAATTCAGGCAATTTTTAAATTGGGGCCTATTTGAGGGGGTTAAGGGGAGTTGTTTTCTTAGGCTAGTGTTAATTTCAAAATGCATTAATTCTAAGTATAGGAATGTATCAATTGATTGACACAGCATTGCAGAGATCATACACATAACACAGCATTTCAAAAAAAACATAATATTTTTAGCAACAAAAGGAACCCATATCTCTAGGCAATAAAATGTTTCATCTGTGATGATGAATTCAATAGGTACTACTGAAAAGCTTACAAAGATATTATTTCATGAAGATTTTTGCAGCAAATATTTCATAACAGTAGGAAACAAAAACAGAATATATTGCCCAACAAAGTGCAAAAAATAACCTAAAATTCTGGCCGTATTAACTAAAATAGTTTCAAAAACAAAAACCGATAGCTGAGAATGTGTTGTGAAAAATAAGCACGTTTTAGAAGGCATTTCTCTAGATACATGCAAGGCCAAAACATTTTAAGAGCTTACACTATTTTAAGACAGAATCCCTTATAAGCTTTTCAATTTTGAATATCTTCATCACTGCAGACAATTGAGAATTAGGAAATCTGCTCCATTCACTTGCAGTAAAACTCACATAAATTGTGTGTTATGAATGTGTATTACATGGAGAGGTTTCTATAGAAACTCACTTCCAATGTCGATGCTCTTATCATACTTTGGCTGCTTGGAGGTGTTAATTTGCTTTACAGTATCCATACTAGCACATGAGAAGAGAAAATTATGATAGACTAACAATGGCAAAAGACTTTTTATCAATTTTGTAGATATTTTGTAGCACTTCCACAAAATCCTCCGAATTTCTTAAAAAAAACCCTTGCAAATTCCTTCTAATTTGTAAATTCTTCTTTTATCCTTCCAATCAACCAAAATTCCTGAAAAAAGGATAAATCCTTCCCAGTGGAAGCACTGATTTCATAACAAAAGTAAAAAGAAATCAGACAAAATGTAAAGAAGATTTGATTGGGAACCAAAGATAAAGAGACTAAACAACTCAGTCTTCAATAAAAGTCTTACTGGTACTTAAGAGGCACCAGAGCAGCTTTGCATTGATTTGATTACTTTTGCTTTATGTCCTCCCATTCATTTTTCAAATATTTGGATGAGAGACATGCTGAATCTTTATCAACTCCTCTTGCATCGGATTCTGAGAAACAATTACATCAAGTTATACTTTTACCCAAGAAATTTTAGCAAAGTAATAATATTGGGGTTTTGTTTTGCAACAAAAGTAAGTGTTCTAGTCTAATCTACTATAGTATTGCATAGTATAGCAATACAGTATATGATACGACATGATACGATATACTATACCATACTATACTATACTATACTATTCTATACTATACTATTCTATACTATACTATACTATACTATACTATACTATTCTATACTATACTATACTATACTATACTATTCTATACTATACTATACTATACTATACTATACTATACTATACTATACT
>JANTCA010003910.1:0-31061 GCA_024741275.1 Chironex yamaguchii | reverse complement strand
GTTAGGTTAGGTTAGGTTAGGTTATGTTATGTTATGTTATGTTATGTTCTGTTATGTTTGTTATGTTATGCTATGTTATGTTATGTTATGTTATGTTATGTTATGACAAGTTTTGAAATGTTAAAACCGTCTCCTCTGTTGTACCACGTTATGTTATGTTAGTTATATTATGCAAGGCCATGTTATACTATGCTATATTAGGTTGTGCTTTGTTGAATATTCAGTGCATATTGTATTTCAAGGGTTCACAGATGTACGGTTTACTTTTCCAAATAGCTGTAGGTTTCAAAATTTACAATTTGCTTCCGTGAGCAAACCTGCCAAAGTAAAATCGTGTTGCAGGTAACATTTGCTTTAGTGCACCCGCCACTGACAATATAGAACTGTCCACAGGGTTTTGCGCAAGAAAAATGCTGGGTAACTCCTTCCTAATACAGCTTTTTGATAGACTAGATAAAACCTATTTTTGTACTTGCTGAACTATAAAGATAGCAAAGTTTTCGATAGTGCAAGCCTTCTGTCTTTTCTGTTTTTTACATAAACCAATCCAGTTTATTCTTATATCTTACAGTTGCAAAACGATAACAAATTTGTAGATAAAAGTATATGAGTATTTTAGCTTTATTTGATAGTACGTAATATGGAACAAGCATTTCTTGTATACTAAAATCGGGTACAATTTTAGATGCATTCTTGAGCAATCAGTAGACTAAATTTATCCATCGACAATTTTAGTCACGACATCTACACTGATTGACTATATTTCGTCATCGTGTTACTGTCCAATACAAACCCCAAAAGTAAAGTTTGTGCTCATTGAAATAATTAATATAGAGTACCTTTTCTTACGGTAAAGTGCGGACATGAATGATGGAGTAAATATTGAATCTCATGTAAATTAACATGACAGCAATAACAGACCTAAGTTCATAAACAAGATAGCTTTATTATGCTATGATTGGAATTAGATAAAGAATGGTTGCCCGTCAAATTATATATGCTAAGCGCCATAGCCCATGCACATCTTTTTTTAAATAATGATTTCTAGTTTTTGGAAACTACATATGTCCTCTATGGAATCAGTGAAGAACGAAGTAATTCTTGGATCCGAAAAAGATTTATCGTGCAAAATCCATTAACAGGAAGCTAAAATATGATTTACTTTTCTGGATATTGCGTTAAGGCAAACAACTATGAAAAATCATCCACTTTAATAAAAGTATGCAAAGTAATTTTAGTTATAATATAAAGAAAAAAGTCACTGGCTGGAATATAAGAGGGTATAAAGGATGCAACATGACAAGTAAAAATGCCATAGTACGATCGTATTTATATATGCACTTTTCTCCAGATATGTAGACTGAAATTCTGTAATTAAGCGCAAACATAAACCCATTTACATCATAGCTTATGAAGTCACAAAGAACAAAATGCTTATTTGTTTTTGGATTTAAAGAAAGTAGAAATGCAAACCACGAAATGACCCGACTCGTTTTGACACGCAAGATGAGCCATTGTGGGAGAACCTCGTCTTCGAAACAATCATGACGTCAAATTGCTATATCTCTTAGAAAACCAATCGTCTTGCCGACCAATTTCACACTTTTCAGTAGACTCAATTTGGAGTGGACCTGCGAAAGCGGTGTCTTTCTCCAGATTGACTTTATTCCGCAAAAATGGGCAATAACTGCTCAAAATGGTGGGGAATGATAAAAGGTAAGTAGTACATCAATTTTTTTCAATTCTCGACACTGAAGAGAGAGAACTTTCACAGAGCTGAAAAACACGTGTTTATCTATTTGTATTTATCTATTTATCTACTTGATTTTAATTTTGATATCAACTTTGTATAGAAACTCATTTCTTAACAAGTAATTATATTTCAAAATCCATTTTCTTTTCAATTGGTAAGTGAGAAAGTCAATTTCAAATCAAGTTTCACCAGCACTTGGGGTGCACCGACCCCTCGAGAGGGATATTTGGGTGAACCCACAGCCATCAAGTTCAAAATGGATTCCCGATTCGCCTTTAACAGGTAAGTTGCAGTCACATTTTTGTTTTTGAATAGAATTTGAGATCGAGATAGAATGGATTACTTTTCATAAGTACAGTGAACGGTTTCCTGTCATACCAATATGAAAAAATGCTTCAAACGATCACAATTAAATCATACCGAACGTTGACATGTTAAGATATTATTGATATTGGAATTAGGTAACATCTAGAAAGGAATAGAAAGACCCAATGAAGCACAATTTTCCTTGACGGAACATAAAGAAACAGCCGCAAATTACTTTATAGTGAGGGGGGTGGGGGGGAGGATGTTGATCTCGATGATAATGATGAATGACTTAGTTGTCGAAGCCACAGTTTTTTCAATCTTAGAACATGTTTTCTGTCCCATGGTGAGCAACGTATTTCAAATTAGATGTCTTCTACTTGTCACAGCATGAATTTAACCAATTACTATTTTAAAATTATTCTTAAATATAACTTTTATTTAGCTTCAACATGTGCATCTAGAGAGGCGTGGGGAGAAACGATGTATTCTTTGACTCCACAGTGGTCTTCATCAAGTGATATCATGCTGACCAGTAGCCCATCACTGAGTGAAGAGGAAGAGGACTTGAGTGAATTTTTCAATAACTCAGACGACGGAGTCCTTTATTCACTCATGCCTCAAGAAAATGAAGACGAAGGATCCGAAGAAAAAGTCCTTTCAATCATCAAGGTGAGAACTAAGATTTACATTGATGGTGATTAAATTCAAAAATTTGTACCATATCTTTCTTTTCAAGTACCATTTCAATTAAGTATGAAAGGGAAAATATGAGCAGGGAGGACCTAGAGTCAGAACCTAAGTCGTTGAAGCAGCCGGTTTAACCAGTTAGTTGGAGGGTATCATGCAGAGGTATTAAGTGTATTGTTTAAGAATGTCTTTTAAATAGCCAAAAGAGCCCCAAACAACAATTATTGCCAAACTGCTGCCGAACTCGAATTTTTTGCGATTACAATTATCAATTTTGTTTTGCTTAAAAGATAAAAACTAAAACTACCCCATTGTGACTTGGTACAAGAATACCAAAGAACTAATTTCTCCTTCACAGGTGAGAAAAGTGAGGACTACTGCTGCGGCAAATGACTCACCAGTCAGTATGTTACACAATACTCTGGAATATCGGTCTAAAATGTATCAGGTCTTAAAAAATTCCTTTAAGCGGTTTGGCCAACGCTACTGGGAGCATTTTTCGAACTCCAAAGTCTGAAGTAACCTTAAAGTTCCAAAGTCATTAGAAAGACATAATCTAAGAAAGTAACACTACGTACTCCATACGCATCATAGTTAAATCACACCAATGTTAATCAATTTCGTAGGCAGTCCATAAATGAGTTTTTTACACTTTTGTTCGTGCATGTATTTTCTAACACAATCGTCAGTAGCAGTAACCATAACAAGGATTGGAAAATTAAACAAGAATAAGAAACTTAGTGTGCGACAGGAGATGAAAACTCGAAAGCATTTGGTTTTGATAAGGATACAAAGTCTGAACATAATTCTAGTGGTACAGAACCTGAAACTTGCCATGAAAATTTGTGACATTGCGCTAAAAACACACTGGAAAGCTTTTTTCATCTGACGTTATTTTTAGTCTGTGAATCAAGGCGACACAGAGTTTACTGATGAACTTTGTGCACTGTTTCCTTTGGACTAAAACACCCACTGGCATTTGAACTAAAAAGATGACAATACTCTTATATCATAAAGAAATAAATTGTTTATATCTTTCTGGAGTGTCTCCATGAGCGGCAGCTCCTGACTTTTGACATCTTAACTGATGTTTATTTTGCTTTTATCAATTAGATACGTACTCCAAGTGTGGATAGGGAAGAAACCATGACCCTTCCTCACTGCATGGAGCCAGTGTTGCTTAAAGGAGCATGCAGTACAAAAAAAGCTGTTGGAAGTGAAGGAGAGATGCTTGTTGTTCCAGCTCCCAGCAACGAGCAAACTAGGTTCATTTGGAATGCATACCAGGATGTTTTTTATCAACCAGGTAGAAAGTCAACCGATAGAGATGCTTATTCTATAATCGATGGCGAAGTGAATAATAACGACGCTGTTAACTTCAGAAGAAGCAGTGATCGATTCGCAAATATAATCATTGTTGACCAAGAAGTAGCGAAAGTCAATAATGTGACACCTGTTTATCAAGCGGAGACAAGCAGCTTAATGGGAGCGGCATTGAATTTTTCCCATCAAGACCAAAGCTGTTGTCAGGAAGACAGAGACGTTTATGAAGATACCACAGACTCTTACATAGCTGAAAAAAAAGAATATCAAGATGTCTTGTTAAATGACACCACTGAAGCAAATTCCAAACTAAAGGAATTAGAAGCTTTGGACGGAAATACTAAAGACAGCTTTAGACATCTTAGCAGTAGTCCATCCTTGTGTGAGGAAAGTGAGAAAACTCAACCCCACCACTGCTTGGAGAATGTAACTGACGATCAATCAGTAGATATGAAAATCTTGACCAGAGCACGAAGCAACGACTGGCGGCTTGTTTTCGAGGATTTACCTGTAACGAGTAGAAACTCTGATGATAAGATGATAACGTCTGAAGATGCAAAACCAATACTTGACCAAGATTTGTCATTTAATATAAATCAAGGGAGTGTACCAATTGAAGCTAAAATCGGAGAAGCACAATCAGCATCAGCAAGCTTGGAAAGTGATGCATCTTCAAACACTGAAAGTATGCCAGTAAATGTGGAAATAGCTGAATCAGAAAAGATATCTAGAGCAGCCGACCACGGTACCATGACGTGTGAATTTGAAGAAAATTTAGTCAGAGCAAAGATTGTTACTACTGGAACTGAAGCGGAAAAGGCAGTAGTTAATGAGATCAACTATAATAATCGTTGCGGATGGGTGGACATGACAGAGGAGTGTACTACTATCGATTCCAACCCACGTGATCGTAATACAGACAATGGTGATGCATTGCCAAAGGTGGATGTTGTGGTTGCTGTAGATGAGCAAGATCAGAGTGATAAAAAAGAGCTATCTCAAAATACACAAGGTCTGACAGAAGGACCAGATGTCGATGTAGGAGAACAAGTGGTTATCCTTGGCATGGTCAACTGTGATGACAATTGTGGAAAAGTAGCCTCGCATGAATATACTGGTAGCTATTTAGACTCCTGTGATGGTAGTGCAATTGATGAAAATGTATTGCCTATGGTTAACGGTGTTGTTGCTGGAGATGGTAAAGAACTGTGTGATGGAAACGAGCCATCGGAAGTTACAAGGCCTGACAGAAGGACCAGATGTCGATGTAGGAGAACAAGTGGTTATCCTTGGCATGGTCAACTGTGATGACAGTTGTGAACGATTAACCTTGTCGGAAGCTGGCATTGATTCAGAATTCAGTGATTGTGGTACAACTGATTTCAATGCATTGCCGACAGTCAATATGACGGTTGTGGCGGATGAGAACGATCAAAGTGATGAAATCCAGCTATCTGAAATCACTCAAGGTTTGACAGAACGACCCAAAGTCGATGCAGAGGTGCAGGCGGCTGTTCTTGACAATCCCGAGCTTGCACGTGCACGAGATGACCTAATGCTTACAACCCATGGAATCGAAAGCAATGTATTGTCCAAAGTCGACCCTAAAACTGTTACAGATGAGACATGCGAGTCTTATGAAGGCATTGATTCTGGCTTTAAGCAAGGCACAACTGGACAAGGGCAAGTTGAAACCAAAATACGTAAGTTAGTAACTGACAAACTTGGTTGTGATTACAGCACTAAAGTAGAATACCCGTTAGAAGACTCTTCTATCTGTAACGTGAAGCAAAACCGTCAGAATGGAAACGTCAGCAATGCATTACTAACGGTGGATCGGATAACTGTTAAATGTAAGGTAGACTCATCTGACGAAAGCAAGCAATCGCGAGTCACTTACGATGCCATAGAGCAAGCGCCAGTTCAAGCTGAGGCACATGGAAAAGTAGATGTTCACTTCAATTGCAATACCAATTTCAAAGTGAACTCTTCCTTGGGCATGGATGAGGCGACTGCCTGGGCAAATAATGCTGTAGAAGACGTAAATGGAAATGATAGCAATGGGACTATAACAGCATACTGTGTTACACTACAGGAGAACATCGAAAAAGAAAGTATGGCAGTAAATACTGTGGATGTGGCTAGCAATTCCATTGTCGTTGACGCAGCAATAAGTGACATGTTGCCGAAATCTGACCGGCTTCAAGTGGACAAGATAAGTGCTACTGATAAATATCCTTCATCAAAGCTTAATTATTGTCCATCTGAGTGTAACTCAAAAGACAGTGGGTGTATCCTTGGGAATGAGTCTGAAGTTATATCATCCGACGAAATGTCTAAATACAACGAAAGTAAAGTTAATGCACGTTTCGATTATACTATACAAGTCAAGATTTTTGACACTGTAGACAAGGCCAAATTAAGAGAAAACATGGAAGTAATATTTGATAAACGTAAAGATGTTAAATTGGAAGGAATAGAAGACGACGAAGGAATTGTTACAGATGAAGATGTAAGTATGCTGCTTACTGTCCTTGATTATTTGTATATTTGATAAAATTACTACCTGTTGCCGAGGATAAAAAATTATTCTGCCACCTATTATTGTTATTACTATTACTGCTACTTTTACTACGTCAAATCCTGCGTAAAGTGTCAACAGATTTTATCAATACGTCAAAGGATACGGCAATAATGCAAAGAATTACATCATCAGAAATATTTTGTACATTGCCATGAGAACTACTTAATACATGTTTTTTAAGAATAGAGAATGGATACATCCAGAACTGATAAAATTTTTAATATTGTAAATGATGTAATGCTTATCATTATTTTCAATGTGAAAGATTCAAGTAGCCAATTCACAAGGAAATAAATTGAGTTTACACTGCAATTTCTGCTTATACTGCTGCTGGTAATAACAATGCTACCATTACAATACAAGACAATTTTAAGAAAACTGCATCCATTGTTTTTTTAATGCAATGTGTTTCATCCTTAACTTATTTATTGATTGAATGATTTGATTCTTACATTTTAGGAATAATTATTAACTGCGCTGAAGATAGAGGACGGATAACTAAAGACTCATTAACGTATTAATTTATATGTTTTGAACCAATGTCATTTCTTTACAATAAAAGATATCTGACAACTACTGTTCTTTTAGTTTTTGTCATTGAAAAACTTGTTCATAAATTGGTTCATTGATGTAGGAAAAAAGGCCGGTTCAGTGAGCTTATTTGTATTTTAGTTTATGTTACTAAAAGTTTTATTCGTTTTATTCATTCATTGTGCAATTTATTGACTTATTGATTACTTAATTAAATTCTTTATTGATTGATTGATATATTGAGATAGAGATAATGCTGCCCTTACTTGTATGGGGCAAATGCCTTGTACTTTTGTTACCGTTATTTGATTGAAACTTTGTAATCGGAATTCAGATGCCTATTGGTAAATAAGATATGGTAATCGAAACAATATATTTATATATGTGGACATGATGAGATGTGTAAAAATCCATTAACGTTTTACCAAAGTCTTGTATGAAATAATATATATAGTATCGGAGTATTACAAAGAAATATTAAGTGAGTATGAATACATCAATTTAGCATCAACGTCCTTGAATCATAAGAAAGGTAAGAAATTATACTGTAGTGACGTTTTTCTGTATCTGAGACGGCTCGCAAATTATAGGAAATAGAGCGATTGGTTGAGAGGTCTGTAAATATTTTATGGTATACCAGTTGGTCACTTCAATACAGATGGCCGCATAGTTTCCTTTGCTAATATCAACAGGGTAATTATCACCAAAAGTTGCTCGTTATGCTTTCCTTCAAACAGATCAAACATACTTTTTCCACTTCAATGAAGTAGAAGCCAAGACTATCCTATTTTTCTCCCATGCGCATATTAAATCTTAAAAAGTGCTCATTAGTATAAAGGAAAGGCACTGACAATGAATATGTCTTTGATATATTTAAACTCCTCCTGCATCGTGAATATCTCAGTTTAGCTTTAGGCAACATGTTAACATTAGAAACTCCTTAATAAACTTTTGGTGCCGTTCTAAAAATGAATGTATAGTCAATAATGCAAAGACTAAGAGTCTTGTTAAACTGAGTTCGTAATGTAACCTACTATATCTTCAGAGTATACTAATAACTGGGATAACAGCTATGTTTTTAAGTATCGCAGATATTCAAACATACATACATGCACTTGCTATGCACCTAGATTAACAATCCACAAGGGACCAATAAAAATAACAACAAGGCAAAGTTTACCAAGAAGTCAGAACTGAAAAGATAAAATTACAAACAAGTTTGTGACAAAGACTGGAGCCTAGGTATATAGCACCTATATTGGAACAATTTTTTAATATATATCTAGTTTCTAGTTTAGAATGGGAATATGACAACCGCTATGTTCTTCAATAAATATTGACATAATGTTTATTAAAATCCGATTTTCTGATAAAATATTCTATTAGGCTTTTTCTAAATCCATTAAATTCAGTCTGTAATGGAACAGAATAGGCACCCATAGCGTCGATCAAGAGCCAATCACCACGTGATAACTGAAAAGAAAACATAAACTTTGCAACAGATTAATGATCTATTGTGAGGAGCTCCAAGGTAGAAATTGGTCGGTCTGACAGTCAGTCAGTCAGTCAGTCAGTCGACCAGTCAGTCAGTTGGTTGGTCGGTCAGCCATTCGACTTTTTCACTTTATCTATAAGTCTTCAATACACTCACAAAGTAGTAGAATTCACGCCAGTGATGAAGCAGAATAATCCATAACGTCTATGCACACATTTAAAAGAAGAATCTTGCTTATAATTTCATAAAAATTTGATAGTAAAGTTTTTAAGCAAGCCTTAGTTACCGACAGCAAATTTTCCAACACCTGATAACCAAGGCCGAACTTGCGTTTGACCATTTCCAGTTTAAGCGTGTAGTGTTTAAAATCCTTACGTTCTGACAGTGCGCCAATTCGTTCCATTTTAATGTACAGAATATACTACGGAGATACAGGGTAAATTTTCAGAAAAATGATAAGAATACTGAAACCTTATAGTATTAGCTATAGTAAAGCAAGTAGAGAAGGTTTCACTTGAGGTTCTTCTTGGGCTAATTCATCTGCGATTAGAATGCCTTTTTTCTTCAGGACACGAGCAAATTCGCTAGTGAAATGTGAAAATTCAAAACAGTTCGTCAAAAAGGGAACCAATGAAACATAAGGTTTTGCTTATGCAACAGCGAACCACTCTCATACTCAGAGAATTCGATTCAACAAATTCGCTGCGAATTCCTCGAAGACGAAATGCTCCTGGTGAATTCGCTTCTTTTGCAGGCGAGTTCGTTCAAAAATTTGCGCAAGTGGAACTTAGCATGACCGTTATCGAAGTCGATAAAACTTGACCGTCTAGGAGGCTTTAGGAATCAAGATATGAGACTTAACTAACATCGCAATGAAACATTTCTCTCACCTACGCATTGCGTCATGCAAAGTTCTCTTATGCAGGTTGATTTCCAGTATTATCCAATAGGAACGTAGTATGACTGTTATCGAATTCGATAAAATTTGACCGTCTGGGACGCTTTAGGAATCAAGATATGAGACTTAACTAACATCACAAAACTACCAATTACTTTTTAATGTTATCATATGACGTGGGAAAATCTTGGCAAATTACTGATAAATTATTTTAAATTGCTGCTGTGAATACCTTAGGAAGAAAACAATCTCTAAGTATGACATCTGCTGGATCGCACGTTGGGCCCCAAACAACTGATTGATATCTTCCTTCGTCTTCAGTTGAGGTAAACTTAAAAATAGATTAATAGTAATCTTATCATTAAGTGCCTTTTGTCTCAGTTTTAACCAAACTGTATACTAATTAGAGAAAACTATGAAAGAAATCATGAGAATTTGTTGGGGTTAATAGGAAACGTTTGTTGACCAAATGTTGTGTGTTCTAATTATTACATGGTTGTGATAAGGGAAACTATAAGAAGCAAAATGGACAGTGTAAAAATATGGTTTATTAGACAGATAAAATTACCGTGGACTGATAGGGTGGCTTTTGAGGAGGTATTAAAGATGGCAACAAGACACCGTAACATTAGTACTTATATAACAAGTTGCGGAAATTTCTTCAGCCATGTCATAAGAAAAGACAAATATTGTAATGACAGGAATAACAAAACGAAAACAAGCAGAGAAAGAGCAACATATAACATCTTCGAAGCAAATAGAAATTCTGTCAAAGCAATAATGAACCACAAAGAAAAGGGATGATCCAATAGACATAAAAGTCGACGTCACAGCTGTTAAGGAATGTAAGAAAAAAGAATATTGATGTATTTTATGTAAAAGTATAATAACGCCATCCAATCAAAAAAGTCAATGAGCACACAAAGTGTAGTTATCTATAAACACTTCTACAAAGCACTACAACCATTGTTATGTATAAAATACCAGTTGGATTTTCTTTCGCACAATGATTTCAAGTTTGTTCTAGTATATTCTTTATGTTAGGATATAGATGCCACCTTACCTTCAGAACCTTAGCCTTTCGGTGAAATGTAGGGTCGTATAAAGACCAATTGAATGAGCCAAAACCACCATCATTCATAATGTAGGAATACTTCTGCAATGAAAATGTCAAAAGACCCATATGGATCACGATAAAAAATATTGTATTTCCTGTTGATAGATAATACATAGAGGTAACTCATTGTTAAATAAAGGGGGGACTAAAAATTGCCGTTGGTATATTAAGTGGTCTAAAAATGTTAAAAGAATAAAATGTTAGTTACCTGGACAAAATCTATACTTATTTTCTACTTATTTTTATCACATATAGTATTACAAAATCTGCTAATGGTACAAAATGTAAAAACTGTTTTCCACAAAATGGACATTTATAAAGCTTTCTGTCTGACACCGATCACATAGATTCGTCCGAATGTAGTAGCAGACAACATAGCACAACTTGTAGTGTTATGTAGGATTGGAAATTGACTAATAAAAAGAAACAAACCATTGGACAGAAAAAATTACAACAAAATGAAAGAACAAGAAGAACAAGTAAGACGATAAGACAACCGACAAAGAAATAAACGGAAACAAAAACAATGTTGCTCAGTTTTCATTTCCACCTTACACTACAAATTCTGCTGTGTAGTTAATTACTATATTCTAACAAATCTATGTGACCAGTGTCAGGAGAAAAGTATTAAGGATGTCAATGTTACTTACAAAATCGAAGAACTTGAACAATCTTTTTGTGGTACAAAACTTGAAAATCGCTTTGAAAATTTGTCTCAAATTTTCAAAGCGAAAATCGGAGAATACTTGTAAAAACAAATTTAGTTTAGGTTAAAGATCAAAGAAATGCTATTTTTTTGTTTGTTTTGAGAGTATATGCAAGATCAACAGTGTGCATCAATGTACTTTGACAATAAATTACAATAAAGCATGAAAATGTTAATAGCATCACTGTAAAGTACCTGGCTATTTCTTGAAGCAGAAGACGAATTCTTTCTTGTCACAACCATGGCCAATGCACTAAAAGCCGATTCCACAAAATATCTACCTGGTTCTGCAATAACCTGAACTCCAAGTGAATCTGGAAAATACGAACTTAAAGCAGTTTTGACCACTGCTGCCATCTACAATATAGGAAAATAGAAAATAAAATACATCCTGCGAAATTGTTTAGCGGTAGATTTTAATAAAATAAGTAAAATAATTGGAAATCGCGGAAAACAGCAAAAACGAGCAATTAAATCAAATTACGTTGATCTAGTTTTCTTTTTTGTATTTGAAAGACTACTAATATGAAAGATTACTATCGACTTTTATCACAGGACATAAAGTATCTGATACAAAAACTTGGTATTTGGACGTAAAACAGATCCTAGCACACTTGTATTTGCTACATCTTTGCTTTTTAACATTTTATATGATATGTTCTAAATGGTTGAGACCATTTTTTAAATAGGTCTTGCTAGCTTCTACAGACTGTAGAAAGATCTCTCGATACCGTTCTGCTCGAAAACATTTTGGCTCAATTGGAGGTTTATTAAGCAAAGATATATTAAGCGAGATAACCCATAAGGCCTCCAAGGCCTCCAATGATACAGAAAAAATAAACTGCAAGGCTCCAATATATACCGGATAATTTAACCTTTACTCTAAGGTCTCTAGGAATAAAGCAGAAACTGAATTAAAGTGCAAGGCCTCCAAAGCTATGGAAAAACGTAAATTGAACAACAAGACATGAAATGCTATGGCAGAAACTTAACTAAATACTGTATATTACAGTGCAGTGGCAATCCTGTCTCCACTGTTAAGTTTCAATAAATTCTTCCTTTACTACCTTTCTTACCATGTAGGCCATATAACACAAAATGCAACCATCCTATCAGAAATACCTCTAAGAAGGTAACAGGGTAATATTCAGAACCCGGAAAGCCACCGCCAATATCCAAAAGCTTTAATTTGTAACCTTGAGTAGCCTAGAAGGAGAATGTGGGTAGTTAAATAAAATCACATTTAGAATAAAACGGAAATAAATAGCATATAGAAGTATGGATATGAGTAATCAACAGCCCATCTTGCGCACAGTTTCAAGTCGAAGCAATTACGTAGTTATGGATGACGCCACGATGTTAATGATTTCTGTTTCTATTTTCATTGTGTCCTTTTCATATAGGTTACCATATATCTAGTTTCCTTTCTGACAATTCATACTCTGAAGAGTGCTCAACGAAAATAAGTTTTAAGAATGCTTTTAGCTCCATGCCGCAATTTTTCAAGGCGATTTTCATGCTTTGTACAACAACAAGATTCTCCGTCTACAAATTGGATAAGTAAGGTTGAGAAATGATTAGCTTCACTGGAAAGTCATTCTCAATGTGCTTAATATAATTAAATTCTCAATATAATTCTGAGATTTAGCTAATCTCTTCTAGACACGTGTTTACGATCTGTACATAGCATGACAATGTCTTCAAGTGATACATATACATACTCACGGCGATTTTGAACACTTGATGCGCCTGTGCAATTGCTAAGCCATGAGAGTTCACTTGAAGTGGTTCTCCAACATGAAAACTAAAAAAGATGAATAAACCGGTTAATAAAGAATTAGTTCAAACTATAGTACGATTTGTAATATTTCAATTAATTAGATTGTAATATGTCAAAGAGTGGGAGAAGCAGTGTTGTATCAGTAGGTAAACAATCTCGAAAGATACTAATGGCCTGTTGAAGATTCCTTGTGAGTATGGTTGGAGGAAGTCTTTAAAAGCTGAAGCAAAGACTCATTAAGGCATCTCTGCAACTGGTAGCCCTTATACTGAAAGGTCATTGGAAAGATACGAGGCTCCCGTTAATAAAGAAGTGATAGGTACATGTAGAATCGTTTCGGGATAGTACTTGAATTAGTGCTGTAACCGTATGTCTAATTACTATTTAATAGGCCTGTACAATTTGCCACATATAGGGATAGTTTAGTGTAAGAACATACCTTACAAGGACTAAAAAATACCAGCAAACTAAGAGAAAATAGTGAGGTGGAAATTTACCGAGAAGAATGTAAACAAAATAATGGTTGGAGTGAGGCAATGGTCTTGTTAGTCATTTTTTGAGAACTTTTATCACTGGTATGTTCTTACTCACATACACTTATTTACAAAGTACGATTTTCTGCATTCACTGCAAGAGTCCGAACTAAATTGTCTATGCCTATTCTAAATAGTAGGGGCCCAGTACGTCTCCTCGATATTAGCATAGTACCTGATTTTTTAAGCCCAGAATTATGGAGATTTGACAGCTCTCTATACACCGATTGTAAAAGTCTGAAGGAAATGATACAGTTATTGAAAGCAAGGTATTTCAGTCGAGTCATGCACTTTAATTACTCATCTATTTTAGCCAAAAGGCTGCTAATTGGTAATCGTGATGGCTATTCTCTCCAAGATTAATATATCCTTAATACATACCTTGAATTCTTTTTGACCCATCAATTTTTTATAATATTGGAATATAAAAGCATTTTCAAAAGTTTTAAGACATGGCATCTCAAAAATTAAAACACGTTACCACAAAAGTTATCGTCAAAATCTATTTGGAAATAGGAATTCTCTACATAAGCCGAAAATTATTGTCCTCTATTGCCAACTTACCTTACTCCGACAAGATTTAGTTTAAGTTCTCTGACAATTTCAATCAATTTGCTTACTTCGTCGATGTCAACACCAAACTTTAAATTCATCTAGATAAGCAATAAAAAGAATACCGTCAAGTGATAATCTTTTTAAGCAAAGGGCTTGGAGATGGATTGGATACTTCCTTTGATACTACAAACGCCTCGACAATCTTCGTGTAACAAAGCAGAGATGTAACAAATATATTTATAGACACATTATCTAAGAAGATATTAATGCTTTGCTATAAATGCCTCTTTTGCATGCGTGCATGAATATTACAAGAAGTGAATTATAAACAAAGACATTTTTTCCGAAACAAGCAATATGTAGCCACAACAGACGTAAGACACGAGATATAGTGGTAGTTTTATGCATATATTTGTCTTGGTTTCTACCTCGTAAAAAGTACAACTTTCCCATTATTTTGCAGACGACTAAATATTTGGTTCGAGCTGGCCTGCTTCTAGTCCCTTTGAACATCCTGTATATAACCAGGTACGAAAGAGGACCTTCATTAAATACGTCTACCACGGCTAAGAAAAATCGGGTCTTTATCATAACGATAGAGAACAGAAATGGTGCTAAACGTTTCCAATCCTAAAGATTTCAGAAGCCAAATGTCTAATGTTTAAATTTAACCATTTTTTCAATGTTATTTCTTAAAATCTTCTTATTTCAAATCTCTGTTACCTTATTGTGTGCTTCGCTAACATTAACACGTAATCGAATGACAAGATTTCCTTCGGGAAAAAATTCCTTGATTTTATGAAGTTCATCTTCACAGTCAAAGGTCATGAGCTTTACTCCGACTGATTTTGCATACCTACCAAATGACAGGAGAAGTGTTAGTGCAATAAGATAGATTTAAATCGGATACAATTACATAAACGTTATCAAACATGTCTAATTACAATGTGGCGATAATGCAGTATACAATATGTATGGGTTAATGGGATAGTGGAAGGCATGCGGCGTACTACGTTTGGAGTGTTTCGTGAATAGGTTACAGGGACGCCACTTAATTCTCATGACAAACCGTTTCTGATGCGAAGAAAAGTAAGGAAGAATGTATGTACTGCAAAGTGATGCTGATAATGTAAGGAAGTTGTAAACAAAGGTACTTATCATAGCTGGATTTCAACCAAAAACATTTTGGGATATTGTCTTAGAAAAAACTAAAATATTCGCAACAGCAAAAAAAGAACGTTATTTACGTTCAGAAAAGAAGAAATGTCCTGAAAAACAACAGTGCTTTCATGCGAGAGGAATGTACACCATTAGTTAAGCACTTTTCAGGCTTACTTGTCAAAAATTTCGGCTTATGTGCATCAGTGTGGCACTTGGTATAGAGACTAGTAAAAACAAATTGCAAAACATTAGTACCCAGGCATTCATATATTGGTAGCGACAACGAGACGATAACTAAAAGGAAACAAATTACCTGAGATCGGCTGGAAACTTGAAAGTATTAGCGAAAATGATCCTGTCTGGATGAACGTCACATTGTAAGACTTGCTCGATTTCCGCTTTACTTGCACAATCAAAATTGAGTCCTAAATTGGCAAGCAACTGTATCACCATCTTGTCATTGTTTACTTTGACAGCTGCAGAAAAAGCCAACCATAAACATACGTAGTAAATAAAAAAATAGACATACTTTAGAAAGACATAAGAGAGATCATTTACTCCTAAAAGCAACTCTTGTATTCAATTAATTACTGCCTAATGTATATTCTGTAAATTGCATCGCCCATATCAACGACAAATGACTGTTTCTAAGCGACTAACTAGGGACGTAAGACAAAAGAGACAATCAGTAAGGCTGGGATAATAGATAACAGTGAGTTTAAAACAATGAAGGTCATAAGTAAGTGGCAAGCATTCAAAAGGCATGAATTCTACCATTTTCAAGGACTTGCAAAAAAGTGTTTAAACAGACGTTGTAAGTACTGTTTGACGTTTGCGATAGCAGAGATAATGGAAGAAATATCAAGAGTAAAACAGCAGGTATAGTTTTACTTCTTACAAGAGTGGTACTTAGAACAACAGTAGGATTGGAATTCGAATTAAAAGCTGTAACTACGAGAAAATGAGTGTTGATATCAACCTTGTGTGTGAATTTAGTACATTCTACACCTCCCTTGTCACACGCGTAAATATTTCTTTATAGAGATAGTTGGCCTTATACTCAATAGAAGGTTTTAAGGACTAAGAATAGCTGATTATTGGTCGTGGCGTGGAATAATAACAGATGTCAAAGCTGAAAAGTAAAAGGATTAAAAGATTAATTAATAAGGATAAATAAAAAAGCCATAAACGCGAAAGTCGACCCAATTGGAAAGAAAATATAATCAAAATTGACAAATGTTTTTTAAAAATAAATAGCAATATAAATTGACTTAATTAGGAATGTAAGAGGAGTGAAGGAATAACAACATCAATTTAGCAAACAAAATTCAGAGGGAGCTTTGCTTGAACGTAGAAATAAAATTGGACGAGAACCACCTCGTATAGAAATAGCAAATCTCAATATCAAACTAATACACTGTTTATTGTAGACAACACATCAGATTTTTTTAATAAGGAGAGATATCAAATGCATTTGAAGAATGATTACAATAAACGTAAAAAACGTGTTACTCTGAATGAAACTGGAAGTATGTATCAAAAATAAGATAGTAAAAATAATCAAACGGTTCTAGCTACGAGATGATCTAAAGCTTTGAAACATTAAAACTATTTGTTTATACTTCTTATTCAGGTTCTTTAGAAGACAACTTATCATAGCTGAGAGAGCCATTTGCAAACATCTTGGAAAATGTTATTTTAAGCATTATTTAAGTTAAATGTGGCATCAGATGTATTACAAACAAATAGCAGCTTTTCTCTCAATCAAGAATAGAATCTGTGGTTACATGCTTGCATTGTTCTTACGCTGCTCATAAGACTGCAATTTTGTTGTCTTTGCTAATATGTGAGGAAATAAAATAATTTTCAACAATACATTACTTAAGGCATGGCATCATAAAAATCTGTTTTAGAATTTCTTGATTTGAAATACGTATTTGGAAGGTGTATCATAACATAACTACAAGTGTGAATTTTTAATTCTATTAAACAGGTATGACAAATTGACAGTCAGTCCGATTCTCTGTCAAAGTACTGTATTTTAAGGTCGGTTCATAATTTCATGAACAAGGTCAATAAAACAGTGGTTCTATAGTCTTCATTCTTCCAATTGCTGCATATCAAGCCATTTTTCTCAGAGATAAATGAAATTTTATATATCATATTATTTTGTTACGTCTTTGAGAATCCAAGATCAAAATTTGTAAGTTCAAAAATACATTTTATGACGTCATCACTAAGAATACCTATACATGCATTGAAGTAATTCCCTCTGGACCACTTAAGCTTAGGTCACAAACAATATGCGAAATACGTTACTATGATACTTACCATAGAACGGCTTAATGCCAGGTAATGTTTCCTTGAACTCGACTACTTTTTTCACAATGTCACCAAGGTCAGTCAGCAAAAACGCATCGTTGATATCCTTTTCCATGCAAATTAAAGCATAAGGAAATGTAAAGGAAAAAGACACTTATCTTTACAGTTGAGAAACTAGCTTTATTCTTGCAAACATATCTTTCTTTACGTTTATACCGAAAGAACGAATTAATTGTCAAGAAAATGTGTGAGTTATTAAAGGGAAAAACTTCACTTCCCTTCCCGTATGGAAACGAAATCAACCGATCCATCCATTCGTTGTATAAGTAAGCACATAAAGGTCGAAACTTACAAGTGAATTGTTTTCTATTTCAAAATCGGGCTTAAAGTTACGCCATTTACATTTTATATATTGTGCACTAAACGTTCAGTTCGACCTCATTATGAAACATTTGCGTGTATGAACATATGGCATTAGTCAGTTACTTCAAAAATTCATCAATAAAAATTCAATTGTCCCGTATGAATTCACGAAGAGAACGTCAATGATAATGCCTCGTTTTGCTTGGTATGTTGCTTAATGTTAAGTCTTGTCAATGTCAGGCAAAATTAAATGGCAATAGCAGGGATTACCTGTCCACAAGAGCGTCTATGATTGTGTTGAAAAGGTGCACATTACTGCAGAATTACAAAGTTACTCTGCTTTAAATATGAGATTACATTATGTATATGGAATGTACAATATAAATGTTGCACGTATTGAGTACGTCAAACAGCAAGAACAAAGTCAGAGCACGAATACTAAATGTACACTGTTGATTGTGTCTTTTACCGAAATTATTTATGAAAGCTAGTTATGAAGTTGCACTGAAAAAGGAACTTTTTAATACCAAAGGACCTTATTATGTTATATGTTACAACAAGCAAATAACAAATTATAAAATAAACAAAACAGAGGGTACCTTGAGAGATAGTTTACCATTGTAAAATTGTAAAACTGTTAATATATTGTCTCGCTCTCTTTTTTTAATTCAGGACTGCAAACGTACAAAAATGATGATTGCATCTTATTCTTGAAATTGACTGTTCTTATATACTAGACAAGGTATTTTACTCTTCAATCCATCAACACCGACACAGAGTGCATTTGAGGCAAACCTACCTTGTTTAATCTTTCCAAGATTCGCTGTCTGGCATATTCGTCTGTTTGAACGTCATCAGAAATGACAGCTAGAGGCTGCGACGGCTGCTTTTCATGAATACATGTTTCTGATATGAATAAGAACAATAAACTTGTAGTAATATTTATAGTAATTATGCTAAACGTCAGGAATTAAGTAAACTAGTTCCAGAAAAAAGTAGATAGGATGGTGTAGTAGACAACTTAGTAATTTCTTTCGTCCACCTCTCTTATGAATTTCTTTTCTGTTTTCTATTTGCAATTCGGAAAATTATGAACTTATTGTATTCTTATGAGTTTCAGTTCTATTTTCATTTTAGTAATTTAGCGTTTCTTAATGATATTTCTGTGTTGGCATTACCTATTCTTATTTTACCCAAATGTGTGTCGTTCTAGTTGTCTTGTGTCACGTATTTTGCGTCATAATACAGGACCTGATTGATTTCATAACTTGCACCATTTCACATAAGTTAATTAAGAAATCAAGATAATTATACCGTGTACTGTTAGTACGATGCTATTCTACGCACATTACATAGAGAATTGGAATGTCAGTAGTGTGCCTTTATTGAAATATTATTGTGCATGTAAGCATAGAGATGTAATATCAAACAGTGTATAGGTCCCAGACTCCTTAAAATTGTTGGCAATAAGTTGAGTTGCTCCATTTAACAAACGTAGCAGACACTGTCAATATATTCACAATGGATTTATTGATAACTTACGTTTCATTTCCCTTCGAAAACATTTGATTGTCGTTTATACTGCTGATGTTAAATTTTAATGTCATACAAATTTACAATAGCCATCAAATCCAAGTTTCAATGTTTCACTTTTGAGTTGTATAGCCATTCTGACCGGCCTTTCGTGTAAATGAACCCAGACTAAAACTCTTTTTACGATTTCCTATGTTTCATTCAAACTTGGTTGTTGTTTCGTGATCAGATGGTGGTAAGATTGGGATTGTACAGATTGTTTTATCAAGATTTAAAAGGTTGATGCGAATATCCACCTGCTAAACCAGATGATCATCAGGTAGAATAGTGCAAATCAATCCTAAGACATAATCGAACTTAAAGAACTTGGATCTAAATCACGAAGGTCGGATGAAACTTTGTGTTTTAGTCTTTCTTGTAATTAACAATAGCACAGATACTTTGGATCACAATGTAGAAGATTTAGTCAAAGCTTGATTATCCAGGTTTAATAAAAAGATCACTCACGAGAGAAGCATTAACGAGCTTTTGCAAAACAAATAAAGAAATAGAAATCTCCTTAGAAACCTCTGTTATAACCTTGATCTAATCTGAATGTGTCTGCATCATTGCGGCTACGTGTAAACCCCTCGTAGTCGATATCATGATAGCAACAAGCAAAGTTAAGATTTACTTGTGTAGGTATTACGTTTGCGTCTCATACTTAAAATATCTATCATACTTTCGTACTTTTTAATAGCATATTTGTTACCAAGCATAGCCGATTCCTTTGCCATGGTTAGGGAATTCGGTAGGACGTGATATCTTTATGAGAGAGGAGCTTCCGTGTCAATCTCTTGCAGATGGTATTTTGTTTGTGGTGACGTGCTAACAGACAATTCAACAACTAACAACTGGTACCAAAAACAATGCCTTCTTGGCAGAGGCAAAAAGAGCATTAATTCCTGCAGTGGGAGTTAACTTTTGTATCTTAGTATCAAGTTCAGGATGCTAGTGTCATTAATTGGCGCAAAATTGTTAAACGAGCTTAATTTTCAATGGTGTAGCACTGGGGGAGTTTTTCTCTTAGTACGGAGAAGGATCTAAACACATCACTCCTCTTGCTTAATCATGCTTTTGAACACCCAGTTTCATTTCTTTAATAGAGTGCACATTTTCATTAAGGCAGTCGAGTACCTTATATCTTCCCAGTTAATGCAATTGGGTGGCCATAGTGCTCTGATCCTTAATGTAAATAGCTTTATTACATCGAGTCTTTTGATTCTGAGAGTTTGTACTTCAATATAACCTCACGAGTTACAAACACTAATCATCCCGTGCTAGAGACATGCAAGTTCAAAAGGTTAATTTTTTGCAAAAGTGAAGGCAATTGACAAAACTAAGTTGGACGTGCTGAGTATTTCAATGAGATCAAATACTAATACCGCAGAGACCACTTCATTTATTTACCCTATAACATGTTTAATGTTCAATATTTAATTTACATCTAAATATAAAAATTTTCGATCATTTTGTCTATTAAAGAGGCATATCTTGCTTCCATGGGGTCTAACGACATTCAGCTTCACACGTCAGCATGTTTAAATCGTAGTTAGGATCAACACTGCTAACACACACGCAAGTAACGAAGCCTGTTAAGTCAATATTCCTTGATGTCGAAATAATTCTTACGAAATTTGTCAAAATTCCCTTCACTTTCTATATTTACTAACGTAGCATAGTTTTGCCACTTACAGTACCACTTTGTTTTTGGTAATAAACTAACTTTTCTTCAACAAGTTTCTATTATTTTGAAAAGGATACAAGACATATTTAAGTTGTTAATGAGTTATTTACGAGAGATGAATCGAAAAATATTAACCTGCTCGTATGATATGTTCTCGCATATTTTAAAGAAAACTAAATCAGTTGTCGACCATGTCTGTCATGTATAACCTTCAGACTTTGGAATTGCATTGCAAGTAAGACTCAATTCTCCGTCAAATATACAAAAACAGAAGTTCACCTACCTGAGTCATTCGCTATGAAATGTGATAAATTATTTGTTACTTGTACACAGTAGCTTTTACTCTTGATATCCACTGACATTATCAGAGAGCTGTCTCACAAATTTGTACGATACAATAAAGACATACAATTACACCTGAGAATTAGTAACTTTTAAAAGACCTTTTAAATAACGAGTGTAGTGCGACTATTTATGTACTTATGGAAAACACAAATGGAAGTCATGAGACCTGTCGTGTGTTCCTCCGTATGTCAGTATTAGAAATGATAACAAAAGCGTTGCCGCAGGATGTTTACAAGGCTTATGCAAGACAGAGGTTGAATCTCAAAGGTATTACAATAAATAATATACCTAACGTGGCCATCACTGAGCATGCAATCCGGAAAATTCAAATCTTAACCAAAGTTGTCACCACAGGATCACGATGACAGGATCACGAAGGATTTTCACGTCTTTTTCAAAAGAGTTTTTACATAAATCTACTAGAGCTACAGGAGGTAACGACATGCTTTACGTATTTCATGAATTATCCAGGGACACCTTTTCTTTAGCAATTTTATGTATAATTTATATATATAATATATCTATTATGAAATATGTCTGTATATATTGTAAAATGTTTCTATAAATATTACATATATACAAATATATGATAAATGTTTGCTATTTTCATGCTTTGTAGTTCATTTTCATGTAGTCCATGTAAGTTGTTTCTATTTAATCTTTAATTTTAATCAGGAAATTAAGGAAAAGCACTTTAACAGGCATGGTCAGATTGTAGAAATATTCCTGGAAAGTGAGAAGAAATTCCACTTTTAGTAAATTTGAACCAGAAACCATTTTAAGCTTAATTATTTGACAGCTGTCATACTGTTGTGTGAGTTAATTCTATTTTGCATTTATGTCGAAATGTAATTCTATGCTAAATATAATAGGTACACGTTGCAACCAATGGCGACCTAACTGTGTCTAACCTATCTTTCAGGTGAAAAATGTACTCTAGACATAAGAACGGGAAGCAAAGATGCTAACTTTACAACGTAATGCCAAATTAAACATATTAAGAGATAAACAAAGCAGGTTAATTTAGGTCTATTGTTAGTTGTTGAAAATGAATAATCTTTTCGAGGCAAGATACTTTGTCATTGTAGCACAGCGCTAACCCACTAGAAAGCAGGATATTAAATTGATCCTCATTGGAACTACCGTGGGAAAGTAAGATCGATGATAAAATCGAAGTAAAATAAAACACTGTAAGGGAATAAAATCTTGCCCTATGCTGTAGTAGTGCTACTGAAAAGTGCCTATAGAAGTAATCTGAGATACTTGAAGCAAGTGGTAATTACTACAGTATAATACAAGTGCATGTTAATCATTCTTAATCACAATAGGTATTTTTCCTTCCGTGTTATCAAAATTATGTTTAAGCATTCATAGTACAAATTTCTAGTAAAGTACACATAAAAAGGCAATTAAACGACGAAAACATTAAAATAAAGGCCTGTAGTTTTGTTGACGTGTTACCGAAGCATTATGTTGTATAACGTTTGTGTAAAGCAATGCTGAACTTGAACATATGTTCGTGTGATGCAATATTAGACGTACAACTGCTAATCTAACCTTAACTGCAATGTCCTGACGATAGCATCATGCCAGTTCCCTCCCATACTACTGAGAGTTGGAGACTATGGCTGCTGGTCTGACTGGCGTCCTCAACAACATTTACTTATTGCTCTTTTGCAAAACTTTTTCTTGACAGATCGTATTTGAATATTTAGTTAGTGAGGGCAGATCTGATAACATTATTTCCAACCTTAACTTCTATTTATAAATCAAAATCTCCTATTTTTATCTTGACTTTTATGTTTGACAAGTATTCAAAAGTGATTGATAATTGTACATGAAAGGCTAAATTATTGATAATCAATAACTGCACCACTTTGTTTATCATTGTGTTAAATTACACCTTTAATACTTTACTTTATTACAACTCTACTCCAGAAACCAGTTTAAATGCAATTTAATTTATCACGAAATTAGAAAGCTTTCAGGTCTACGCACGCTCATGAAGGTTTTCTGGCAGATAAAAGAACACTTCAGGTATCATCCTTTTCCCTGCTAATCCTTGCGTGTTCTACTTTTTACCTGGAAATTCTTCAAAGAATTAAAAATGCATGTGACAATGGGGAGATGATGAGTACCAAACGCTTCGGAGACTGCTCTCTAAATCTAATATGTTCCTTTAACTTGTTCGACAGATGTGGAACTCACGTTGACCTTTTTTCAAGGATTTTGTTACAAAAGTTTGGACTTGTCTTAAAGATTGTCAATATTTGAAGGGTAAAAATCAACGTTAGCAGTTAGTTCTCAGATGGTGGTTTTGTTGCTCGCGATTTGTTTCAACCATTTTACCTGGACGTTCATCAAACACATCATTACAAGACACCAAATTGCGTGTTTTGATAAACAGCAAACATGTCGAAGATTGATGACTTAATGACAAAATATGTTTGCTTCATATGTTTAACGTCTTTACAATACACATTGACATTTCTCAAGGATTATATTCCAAGTTATTTGAACTGTCAACAATGTTTACTGATGCTTTTTAGATAAAGAATAAACCGGGGATAAGAAATCCACTTTTAATTATTTACTTTCAAGGACAAGCCATCGTAGATTTTCTGTCCTATTAAGGATATTACTTCAAAGTCATATTGAAAACATGTGTTTTACAGAAATTAAATCTCTTTCCGATAGCCTAACCCTAGTCCATGACACATGTGTATGGCAGCAAAACTTGAACGAAATCCACAAAAGAAGATAGAAGGACGAACACTGCGTGACCAAACCTTAAACATTTGATTTGTTACAAATATCTAGTGGGACTTGTAAAATTGTAACCGGTATCTCTACAGCACAGAAGTTTCCCTCCTTTTGTCGCCTTGTACCGCTAAAGCAGAGAAAGAGAAGTATTATCAAATCGTACTTCCGCTGCAGATTCGTTTCAAGTCTCTCGGAAGCTTTTCAGGTGCACAACCATTGGATAACCCTAGCATATCATTTGCGCAACCGAGGCTATGATTGACTGAAAGAAATGGACCCGGATCCCAACAGAAGTCCTTCAAACACAAACAAAGCTTATCGTTCAGTACTGGTGAGGTTATCTGAAAAAGAATTTCAAATATATGGCAATGATAATTGAAAATGTTTTGTTACTTCTTCTGTTTCCTTTATTATTGTCATTATTATTTTATCTTTTAAATGCCTATTCATCCTGGAACTGACTGTTGGCTTTGAACCAAATCTGCAAAATAACTCTCTATGTAAGCAGCAAAAGTATGATAACGTTGTTAAACAGCTGGCAAATCAACATGAACAAGTCAAACTCATTAACCTTTTAAACAGCACTCTTGGAATATTGGGTAGAACGTCAACAGATTTCATCAATATGTTAAAATATTTAGGATACGACAGTGATGCAAAGAACTACATCGTCAGAAAAATATGAACATTGCCATATGAACTACTTATTAAGTTTTTATTTAAGATATAAAAAATGGACACATCCAGAACTAATGAAATTTTAAGTAAAGTAATTGTAATGTTTAAAACTAGTGTGCAACTAATTCCAAGTTGCCTGTAAAGTCAGACTTGCATTTATATTTTAATTTCATAAATATATAAATTGCATTTACTATTTATTATTTATTAGTATTATTTTTTTTATTAGTATTATTATTGTTATTATTACTACTTTTTCCCCCTTTGTGGTCTGTCTGATCGTATTGCCGTTTTGCTTCTGCTAGATGAGTCATAACTAACAACGAAGGTCTTACTTAAACTATTATCAATGACAAAGCACCAAGGTAGACCCTGCAATTATCTTTAACCGAGAAGATAAAAATCTTTGGAAGTCCTATGCACCTATAAAACATCTACTATCCTTTATTTGCTTAAAACAATAGCTAAGAGCTTATTCATTTCAACCTAAAGATACAGAAACTCAGAAAATAACTAAATATGCTCCACAAATGAAAGGGTTCTACTAAACCTCCTCATTAATGATAAAAAATTTTAATGAAAAACAAGGCTTGGATTTTAATTAATCATGCGACATAAACTTGAATTGCAAGACTTGCTGTTCCAATATTAACAAGTTTCTCTAAATTTAATTAGAATTTGACAGTCTTTAAGATCACCCAGTAGTTATCATCGGTGTCTTACATCCTCCATGCTACGTGTGATTACTTCGCGCAAAAGGCAATTTATAATGATTATTATTTCTCTGAGAGTACATATCATCTCTCTGTGTAGTCACTTGCCAATAAGGAAGGATTAAATTTAGTTTTGTATGTTTCCAACACGAGCAACTGGAGATCGCGTTTAAATAAATATTTTAGGAAGCATCGTGTTTCTCAGTAAAGGTTAAGCAAAAGTACGTGCAAAGTTGCCGAAACAAACGTTGCCTAAAATAAGCAGTAAGGCCCTTAACGTGCTTGAAAAGCTGCACTGAATGATAGATTAATATTTGACATATGATGAAATTGAAAGGTAGACACAAGTCAGTGGAGAGAACTGTTTTATCCGAGATAGGCTTCTTGTTAGCGTATAAAGTCTCTCTGTAAGACCGTTTTAAATGAGGCTTGGATTCCAAATACGTTTTTATCGCAGTAATTGCTATATTGTCACTTCCATAACACTAGTGCCCTGTCTCCCGTACTCAAAGTTTCGCAAAATTGACACTGATTACGCAAATTTTATGCGGTTAAAAAGCCACGTTCCTGTCCTTTATTTATTTGTGTTATATTTACTTTCTTAATGCCTGCAAAATCGACGACAAACTTATTTTGACAGGCATATAAAATACATGACAAGAAAATAGTGAACTTAAAGATAAACAAAGTGGCTGATACATGATAATGTATAACAATCTTGATGTGAAATGGTATATAATGTTGTGTTGAGGGATTAGCAGAGGCATTAAAATCTAACAACATGCATATACCTATTTAGCATCGGTAGTTTTGATGTTTTTTTAATTGAGTGGGCATCCTTAGTTCATTTATCAATTGGGGATTTACACCATCTGGTTGTCCTTGGCTATTTCGCACGTCAGTTGAGAGACGTCATTGTCACATTGTTGCTCTTAAGTGTCTCACGTCTTGTATGTACCAACTAATACAGTTGCCCTTGCTTAAGCAACATCATCACAATTCAACATAATACAAGTTGGGTCAGTCAATATGAACTGGGTTAAAATCCGTATGGCTTTTCTTTTAATTTGTTTCAATAACGCTTGGTCTGCAAAAATTGGTAAGTTAATTTTGGCATTTAACCATATTCATAACCATAACAATATTTAGAATAAATTCTATAATTGACTTCAAGTTTTTTTATTCTTCTTAAGCTAAATGATATTGCTAAGTTACCCAATAAATGTATTGACCTTTTATATTCCCATTAAAACAAATTCATTTGCTGCTCAATGGTATTTATAATTTTTGTTTTTCAATCTGTTGTTTTTGTTCAACTTTTATTTTATGAGGATCAGGACAAGTAAAGTTGTCTTCATTCTATACCAACAAGCGTAAAGAAGAGATTCACTAAGTGACGTACAATGTAGTATAGTATGAGTCGTTGTATTACAAAAGAATACCATAAGTTACCTCGGTAAAAAGTGATTTTGAAATGATTACGTACATTACCGATGACTTTTTATGTCTCTTATTTCTTAGAAATATTGAGATAATTATCTGAATATATTGAGATCATGTCTCAAAAATTTATCATGCCGCATAAAAAAGTGTACCAAACATTAAAACAATGTGTCCTATACCCTTTAAGCATTCCCTCCAGGCATTCCCTTCATGCACTTTCATGCACAAGAGTAACAAAGAGAAAAAAAAGTATCCAGAAACCGAAATACCGTTTTCTCTCGAAAAGGAATACAGTAGGATGCAATATATTCGGGCACAGTATACTTATCAATGAATTAGAAAAATGAAAAGCCTATTGATACAAAGTGCCTGGGTCATCATTATCAATTTTTTCTGTCTCCTAGAAGTACAGCCCCGTATATTATATTCTTGTTGGAGAGGCTCTGTATTCTCGTTTCCGGTTTCCACACTTTTGACGAAAAACCATTGAATATACCTTGCTTGCTAGCCTAAGACGGTAGCTTGCTTTGCTACATCAATTATACAATCTGTTTAGGTTAAGAATATACGTTTTACACTTGCATCAACTTATCATATGTTACATCCAAGAGAAAGAAGTGTGATATTTTTTTAATTAAAATTATTTAAAGATTATATCTAAATCTTACAAGCAATATTTTAAACTGTACTTTCCCTTAAAATGCTTGTTTGCGATCATCTTTCAATTATTACCTACGTTAACCTCGATACCTCTTGTTTAATTGTGTGTAAATATAATTTTCCCTATCATTTGAACCTCCAGTTTACATTTACTGTTCGAAAACATATATTAACTTGACTTAATTTATATTCAAAAGGGCTTTTGTCCCAACGTGCCTACGAGCAGCAGATCGTTGAGGCAGCTTTGAACTCAAAAACATCGTTTTTGCAAAATGTCAACCTGAGCATTGAAGTCATCGGTTCAAACAACATTATGGCATACTTACACCTAAATGGTAAGTAAATGCATGTTCCTTTTGAGTTTGTTAACTTTGTAGAACAATTTGTAGAACTACTTAAACAATTTATATGTTGTATGTATCAACAGTGTATCTAAAATAAGACATGAAAACGCATCATGTGCATTATTATGTTTGACTATTGCAAAAAATTGAACTGCTCTTTAGTCGTTGAAATGTTGTACATTTTATTTTGGTTAAATATGTCCCCTATACTTTCTGTGGTAATAATTATAAACCGGTGAAGCAACATCAGCACTCTGCTAATTGACCCTGCCTATCTCAATTCCCTATAATAACCTTTTTCAAAATTCATAAACGTCTTTGATAAATATAGCCTCCTTGATTTTAGGTAAAAAGATATCTGAGAATGATATTCGTGCTTTGGTCAAGCCTTTATCTAATAGCAAGAACTCTGACTTTTTAATCCAAGCATTGAGTCTGCCTGTTTTTTCTGTTTCCTCTATGGACAAGTCAAAAGTGGCAGTTATGTCATTCAGTGCAACATTTAAATCAAAACTGATGATGAACTTTGTTTTTCAAAACAAGTGGAAGGAGGTTCTTGTACTGTATGATGGTAAGTGTAAGACTGTTTATTTGTTCTTAACAAGCACGTCTTTAGTATTTGTTTGTTATTTATCAAAGTATCCTCAGTGTTGAATAGGGGATGTAAATAGCTTACAATGGGCCAGAAATTAGACAATGAATCTGTATCATATTGTTGCCGAGTCAACATTCTAAAGCTTAAACCAGAAATTTCTGTCAGTAATGTTTACAACCGAGACCTTTACTTACTAAAGAGGTTTATTGGATCATGCTTGGTTGATGTTTTGATTTGTTGGTGAACCGCCTTTTTTAAGAACAATTTATTTCGTTGAAAGGAAATAATGACAACGTTTCAGGTGAAAAATAATCTTTTTCTCAACTAACGATTAAAAGAATGTCAGCTACTATTATGTCACACATTCAGCAAAGCATTTTCTTTGTTTGCAAAAAGAAGAGCATACAGCGAATGTTTATTTAAGTGAATATCACAAACGATTTGACAAAAAATATATAAAAGATGTAAGCTTATAGAAAACAGTTTGTTACCTTTTGTTAATACTTTTACTGTCTTATTTCATGCGAATTAATTTTCATGAATGTAAAAGCGGCTATAAAGAGCTTTATCATGCATCACACCACTGAGTCTTGGCTTGGCACATCATTTACGGATAAGATACTTAGACTATACAGTGTTGCACATTTTAGAAATTATAAAACTCTACTTTTAACTTTGTATGCAATACCTTATTTACTTTCATTCGCCTAGACTTGGTGCGTTATGGCCGGTTTTACCACATACGTGCATTTGAGAGACATGAGAGATAATTTTCCTACGTAACTTTAATCTTTATTATCTGAATAAACGTCTACGTTAGTAAAAATGCACTTTATTTATTTCTTAACAACTATTTTTGATACCTTTTGATTATGCGACAGTCATATAACACTTGCCGAAGTCCCACAAAACTGATGGTAAGGGTGACCATTACATTTGTTCCTTATATTTAATCCCTCGTCAACGTATTCCTCTGGAAAATCCATTGTTGTACGAACATTAAAATGGAAACATTTTATCTTTTTTCCAGAACATCATAAGAGAGATCTCAATAGTATTGTTTGGATGTTTAACAATTCCGTCCAATTGTACATTATACCAATCCTCTTTAATTCAAATAAAACTTTGGGAAGACTATCTAAGACAGCTTTGAAAGATGTACTGAACTTGACAAAAGTATTGGAAGTGACAGTAATGATGCTTACGGAATCAAACATTAAGAGGATCTTTGCACTAGTAAGTGAGCCACTTCTTCCCCAAAACATTTTAATAAGAATGGATGTTACTATTGAGAGCTGCATGTAACATAAAATGTTGTTAAAAATTGCATATATTTGCAAAATTTTAAATTTTCTTTTTCTTTGGATCTAATATACATAAAAAGAAAGTTGCTTTCCTTTAAATGCTCAGCCTCAGCCTTTAAATAGTGCTACAAGCTACGCGTCTATGCATTTATAGTTTTTCTTGTTCATTGGGTTCGTTATAGTAATCTGATTAAAAAGTGTTTCTTTGGAATATAACTGGTTTTCTATCTTTTATGCAAAGACCTTTTATAATCTGTTCTGATTGCAGACATTTCTCACTCCTAATATGTACAAAACAGATGAAAGAACTATCTGATGGCACTAATCCAAGTCCTATAGATAAGATGGAAAGAAGCCTTACGAAATTGGTTGATTGATTAATTGCATTCGTTTCATATTTTGTTATTTTTGTTTCATTTGCACTTTTAACCTCTACACCAAGAACGGCAAACACCTATATGTGACACATTTAAGACTAGCAACAATATTTTATCGCAAATTTAAATATGTCGAGGTACTTCGCTTATGAACTTACTGACAATACAAACAAGCAGGATCAGCTGAATTATCCAATTTTGTCATTTTTTCAACACAGCTGGAAACTGAACTTGCTGAAGTTAAAGGATTTTTGTTTAATTATTTACTTTATCAAACGGTAAGAGTTTTTACGATTTACGATTGTGTTAAGATATAAGTTGTTTGACGCTTTGCTGTCTTCAGAGTTTTCTGACTCCCCGAACTCTTCGGCATTCCTAGCTGTTCCTATTGTTATTATTATTATTATTATTATTATTATTATTATTATTATTATTATTATTATTATTATTATTATTATTATTA